>APFE030776428.1:98634-244513 GCA_000404065.3 Pinus taeda
TTTGACATGGATTGTTCGCTCCAAGGTGGTTCATGCATCCCAAAAGAGAAGGAGCTAATCCCTTGATAGGAGGAGCTATCCCTTTGAAGGAGGGATTTATCCCTTTGAAGGAGGACCTAGTAACTTCCCTCCATTGCACTACAAATTAAGGCATTGGGTCAGTTGCTGAAGAGGTTAGAAGCTGAACATTTTGAGGGTAAATGTTGATGGAATTGGGACTTCCTAGTTAAACTTGAGAGGAGAGATCACATACCTTTTGGTTTCATTGGGAAGTGAGTGAAACTTGTCAAAGTAGAGGAGACTTCTTGTCGGACCCTGGGAGGAGCTTGTACAACATCAAGGCATAGGTTGTAAAGCTCTTCTTTGATTTGAATTAATACAATCAGATTCATTTTTCTCAACAAATTGTCTTATGTGGTTTGTTTCATAATCTCCTTGATCATTATGATGAATATGCTTTATGATATTGGATTTTCAGGTGCTATTTAATTTGTTTGCTTGTTTGTGTTTGCAGACTTACACTTCAAGGAAGCTCATTTGGAGCGAGGGTGCGAGGCTTCCAAAAAATTGCATTGGACACAAGGTAGGCCTAAAACACTTGTATGCCTTTGTTTTTAATTGCATATTTAGAGAAAGATAGTTTTTGATTGGCTTGCTTGTCACTATATATATTTAGATACTAGGAACGTCAATCTTGTCCGCAACCTCGACTCATTCTGTGTGACAAAATGGAAACTATACTGGGGACTTGATTGTTTTCCTTGTTTTTACTTTGACCTGAGAAACTTTTCTTTTTGTTTCTGTTTTTGGCTTGTTGTGTGTGGAATTGGGTGGATTTAGTGGATCTAGGTTTGTTTTTTCTTTTCATAACTTTAGGAGAAGCCCGCACCCTGTGCTTGTATCATAGTGCGTACTTCTACGCCTTTGCACACAGAGCGTGCACACACCTATGTAAACTTTGAACCTGCGGACCCTGCTAAAATTTTGAAAAACTTAAATTTTATTCTTTCAATTAGTTTTATTTTGGTTTAGATGTTGTTATCCTCTGCCCAGACCTGCATGTGACTTGTTAAAGGCTTTCCTTGGTTTCATTCCATTGGTGTTAGGGTTTTAGGTGAAATTCCTAGAAGTTTTGGTTGCCGGTCTTGATTTTCATTTTGGTCATGTAGTAGCTCAGAGTTTAGAAGCGTAGAAGCCTCAGATCACCTTGGTTTTTACTGGCCTTCTTATGAGTCTGACCATTTGCAAAATCTACCTTTATTGAGGAATCCATCTTGTGTTTTCTCTTTGCGAAACTTCGAAAAATCTTGTGTTGAAAGTTTGGATTTCATTTTTACAAAAGAGAACAAAAAATTACTTGTTTTTTGACTAATTTGTGATTCTGGACAAGTTAGTCCTTTGTTTGCTTATCGCTAAGTAAAACATCCTTAAAAAAAAACATCTTGTAAGCTTTTACTTCAAGTAGTTTTTTATAGTTTGTAGATCTTAAGATTTGCTTATTCATAGTTTTATCAAGATTTGCTTTAGTTATAGTTTTGAGTGTTTTTATAAAAATACAAAAATCTCTTCTGAAAATGTTTATTTTGGTAGCATTTGAGCGTTTGAAATAAAAGGGAAATTTTTGTGAGAATAACTAGTTGTCTCATTTTGAGTGCATTGGAACAAAAACTCTTCTTTTAATTTGTTTGTTAAGAAAGATTTGTGTTTACACGCATTTGCATTCTCAAACTCTTTCCTAACTAGAAGTTCATTGAACAACAAAGATTTTTTAATCATGTTAAGTGCATCTTTTTAGTGATTTTGAGTCGAGTCTTCACACCACGAGTTTCATCTCCACACCTCTTGACTTAATCAAAAACGAATAAAAGTAACGCTTAAAGTAAAATTAATCTAGAATTCTTTTTATTTCTAGGGCTCTATTACACCAACATAGCTTAGGCTAGTGTCTTGGAGTAGGGAGTACTTAACTCTCCAAGACAGTAAAGCAAACAAGTAGTTGTATCTTGCGGTAGGAGAGAAATCGAATTGTTGCATCTATGCTCTGGGAAAGCTCCTCTTAAAGGAGATGCACGAGATTGTGTCCGAACCAGTGTGGGAATCAATCCTTCCTCATTGGGAATGATGCCAGATATTCACGTATTAAAAACGGTAAACCTCAGATTAACCATTCGAGGAGCCTGGGGTCACTTGTTGGTAAACCTTGGTTTATGTCAAGGAGCCTTCAAGGGGATTGAGCTTGTTACTCTGCCCTTGTGTGCGTATCGCGATCGTGATGTCCCCGGTTATTTGTTTCTGTTGGTAACCATAGTGACCATATTCTATTTTGATTCTTCCTAGTGTTGGTGGCGGGAGATCCCACTGTACCTGGAGCAGACGTCGGCTAGACTCACTTGGATTTTCTTGGGGTTCTCTTCACTCGAGATGGTTTAGTGGAGAAACTTGTGCCAGTCTATTCATTAAGCAGGTTTCCGGGGTAACTGTTCCAACCGCTATTTCTGTATTGAACTCTACGACGTTGGATTTCATCAACAACTAGTGTTTTTGGTACGGAAAGTTATTGTTTGCGTGTGATTTGATCTCCTAGATTCTTTAGGCGTATGATTCAATTTGTTTGGTTCTTTAGAGGCTTTAGGTGGTTTTCATTGAGATTTTACTTTGTTTTCATGTGAAGTAGTTAAAAGTTTTTAACCGTGGCTGAATTACCGAGGAAGTCCCTTAGACTTCGGGGCCAACCTCTTGAGCTTTCACCAAGCCAGCCTGAAGGGCTACGGGCCCTGGTAACTCCTAGAGACAGTAGAAGTGGGTTGCTTGAAAGAGGAGGATCTACTTTGTTGGGATATCCTGATTTTTTAGCGTTAATAGCAGATTATAGTACGCAGCCTATATCTATTTCAGAAGTTACCGGTAGTGTTCCATCTACTAGTGATATAGGTGAAGAACCTGAAATATCTGAACTGGAATCTGAAATTGCTGCTACTCCAATATTGGGGTTTGCTTCTCTAGATTCTAGTGGTCCTAGTTCACCTAGGTATAAGCAATAATTACCCAAAATCTTCCTTCTGGACTAATAGCTATTGAAGAACTTGCTATTTCAGAAAAAGAAGAAGGCATCCCTATTCCAGAATATCGACCTATTATAGACCTTAGGGAGCGTGAATCAATCTTTTACAGTCCACCTAGGAGCAGTGCTTGGTATCTTTCATTGACTAATTTTTTGGAAAACCCGGGACTAAGTTTTTCACCACCTCGTATTTCTTATCACCCAACACCTAGAGGTTACTATCCTCCGTTGAATATGTCCAAACAGTCATCCATGTTTTCTCAATCTCTGGAAGCCTTTTTGTACGATGGTCCTTCTGTTCCCACTGGGTATCAGTCCATTTCTGGTACTTTTTCGAGAGCATCTCCTCAACCTATTGAACAAAAGTTATTAACTGGAAATAATGGTCTGTTGAGTGTAGAAGATATTCTCATGATGTCAGGTTCTATTCCCAATCCTCAACCTTAAGGTGGACAGTTACCGCCTGGGGGGCAACCTCAAGGTACTTAGTTTGTGCCTGGGGGGCAACCTCAAGGTACCCAGTTTGTGCCTGGGGGGAAACCTCAAGGTACTCAGTTTGCGCCCGGGGGGCAACCTCAAGGATAGTACATACCTACAGGACAATATGTTCCTCAAGGTCAACCCCAGACTCAGTATGTACCTCAAGGTCAACCTCAGTATCAATATGTACCTCAAAGTCAACCTCAATATCAATATGTACCTCATGGTCAACCCCAGTATCAATATGTACCTCAAGGTCAACCCCAATATCAGTACGTGCCTCAGGGTTATCAACCACAAGGTCAGTACCCAACCCAAGGTTACCAACCACCTTCTGGTCAATCATATTATGAACGCTACCCTCAACCCGGTTATGGTCCTCAATATCCTCAACCTGTTATGGGTCCATACCCCGGAACGAATTTAGTGTGGATCCATCTCAATCCCAATAGGTTTTGCAACCGAATGCACAGTTGTCATCTCAAACTGGACAACCCTTGGTTTCTGGTTCATCCCAGCAACCTGTACAGTCTATTGTTCAAACTTCTGCACCTTCTGTAGTTTCGCAGTCTGGGCCTAGCACACCTCGTACTCCGCCTCAAACATCCGCTGCAACTACTGCAACATCTGCTGCATCTACCCCACCTTCTTCTGGAGTATTGACAGCTCCAGTTTCTATTGTCCTTGTATCTACTAATTAGACATCTTTACCTCAGTCTGGACCCACGGTCCACACTTCGATTCAGATGCCTGTAGGACAACTATGTTTAAGTACAGTTGTCACCAGTCAACCTCAGTTTAATAAACAAGCGTACCAAGGACAGTACCAAAAAATCTTGTTGTGCAGCAACCAGTCTATCAGTATCAACCGTACCCTGGGTATACATATCAACAACCTCAGCAACCCCAGTATGGTCCAGTTAATCCTGGTTTTCCAGGAGGACAAAATATCCCAAATCCAATTCCAATTCCTAGTTATCCTGGATATCCTCCTCCTGGGGCCGGTCTACAAACCCAGAGTTTTAGGGACCCTAATCGTCAGTTACCGTTTATCGCAACTTTGGACTTGCCTGACTTGACGCGCCTTACGAATGATCCAATTAACTATCTTCAGTATTGGCCGCCAATGCCGCATAAGTTGCCCAGTGATATTCCTAAGTTCGAAGGTAAGCCAAGAGAGGACCCGTCAAACCATGTGATGACTTATGACCTCTTGGTGTGCGTCTAATTCCATTTTAGATGATTCAATTCGTTTACGACTTTTCCTGGGCACTCTAATTGGTCTTGCGGCCAAGTGGTACATTGAGTTACCACGAGCCACTTTTTATAACTTTAGTCAGTTAGCTACTTCGTTTTTAACTCATTTTCAGTTGCCAGTCAGATATGAAAATGAAATGGAATTATTAACTTCGTTAAAATAGTCAACGTCCACTTACATTTTAGATCATATTCATGAATGAAGACGTCGATAGTGTTTAGTGAAAGTTTTTATCCCGGATCAGATCTTAGCTGAATGGTTTGTAAAATCTTTACTGCCCAAGATCACTGAGGATGTGGCTAAGACCGGAGTTGTTACTGAGGAGCAAGTAATTGCTCAAGCACAATACCTTGACTTAGTTTATACTCAGTCGGGTACGTTACACGAGAAAATCCCCGATCTACCCAAACAAAATCAAATTGTTGTAGCTCCTTCAGGGTCTCATGCTGTTGATGGTATGATTGGTATGGTTAATACCAAAAGTAAGAAGAAGTATTCCAAGAATTCTTCTCCTATCATAACCTTGTCAGATTCCTCGACAAGAGATTCTTCCGCGGAACTTTCCGTCGATATTCATGTTGTAGAGTCATCTACAGCTAAATCAAAAACCGGTGGTAAGAAGAAAGGGAAGAAGAAGAATAAAACAGATAAAAATTCAAAAGAGAAACCAGAAAAAGCGGAATCAACTGATGAAAAATGAAAACCTCGTTATCTGTGTCTCATTTGTGATGAAAAACATTTTACGAGAGACTGCCCTCATTGTGCAGTGATTATGAAAATTGTCAAAGGCTCCCAAACTCCTGTTGTTTTGAAGGATCCTTTTCCAAATCAAGATAGTAATATGATAGGTTCTTCCTCAAGTGCCAATGAAGAACCTATATTGATGATGTTCCATGTTAGAATTGCGACTCGGTCGCAAGATTATGGAAGTAAAAGTCCTGTTGATGGTAAAGAAGCAGAATCTTCTCATTCTAATCCATCAACCTCAGCTCCCGGTTCCGATCCACTACAGATCGAGAAACCTAATCCAGACTTAGTAATCAAACCGCCCACCAAGGGTGTACTTTGAAAGTCTGCTTTCAATCCACATGCGAGAGCGGCTCAGAACTATAACATTGTTGAGGATTTAGCTGTTTCACCCTCATCAATGTCAGCTTTGGAAGTGCTGCAATCATGTCCAGCACAACATAAATTACTTTTGTCAGATATAGGAGCTGTTGACATTCAAGACCTGAACCTTATAATCTTCGATCTAGAAAATAGTGCACCGCGCTTACCTCACCAAATGGCTATCCAAATACCAGTGATAGTAAAAAATAGACTTGTTCATCGGACTGTGATTGATGAGGGAGCTTCCACATGTATTATGTGATACAGTGTTGGAGATCGCTTGGTTCTCCTTCACTAAATCAATCCCCGATGATTCTAAAGGCCTTTGATGGCTGTGGGTTTCATCCTTTTGGCATTCTATAGGATTTACCTATAGGGGTTGAAGGTAAAACCATTAATCTATATGTGGAGGTGGTTGATGCCCCTCTAGATTATAACCTTCTCTTGGGTCGTAGTTGGTCTTACGCTATGACAATTGTTGTTTCATCGGTCTTTCAGCTTATAAAGTTCCCTCATAATGGAAAGATCATAACCTTAGACCAGTTGTCTTACTTTTCATCTGACCCAGCCTCTGCTGAAAGCATTCAGCATGTTGGTAAAGCGACGATCACATATAAGGATGTTGGAGTAGGACTAGTTAAAGATTCTGGTTTACTGGGCACTTTTCCTTTTCCTCCTATCAACACATCGTCTTCTACTGCAACCATTCATATGATTTCATCAGGTACCATTGTTAATGATGATCCTTGGATCATACCTTCTGAATCTGAGATAGACTCATTTGGTACTCTTATTCCGTTGAGTCTGTATGAACTTGCGTATCAGAACGTGCAGTCGTTTGTCGACACAACATCAACCCAAATCGACTTAATGAATGTGGTCCATGAGGAATCACTTTTGATGTCAAACTTGGATTCAATAACGTTTTCTGAACTTGTTCAAACTGATGAGCAAATTTGTGAAATCCTATGCGTCGATGAGTTACCATGGGAAGATCTTCATCGCAAATCTTCGTTTTTACCAGAGGACGATCATTTTGAAAATGTTTTTTCATCAATTTTTATGACTGAATATGTTAAGGTCGCTCAGAATCCAATGAAACATCCCAATTCTGAGTTAAACTTGGGAAATATTTCTCGAACTATTCCCCTTGACATTTTAGTTAAGCCTGGAATTGTTGAAAACGTTCATATAGGTGCCTCTTGTACGGAAGATGAAATTCAAACATATAAGGCCCTATTTCAAGAATTTCGCGACGTGCTTTCCTGGTCATATGAGGAAATGCCAGGAATTGACCCTGCAATTTTAGTTCATGAAATCAAAACTTACCCGGATGCTAAACTTGTCCGACAACATTTGTGTCAGATTCACCCAAGAAAAGCTGTTGCAATTAAAGCAGAAGTTGAGAAATTACTTAAAGCAGGTTTCATTTATCTGATCCCATTAACGGATTGGGTATCGAATATTGTTCCTGTTAACAAAAAACAAGGGACAATAAGAATATGTATTGACTATAGGGACATTAATCGAGCCTGTCCAAAGGACAATTATCCCACTCCCTATATGGATCAAATCATTGATGATTGTGCTGGCAGTGAAATTTTCTCCTTCATGGATAGTTTTTCGGATACAATCAAATTAATATTCTACCTGCTGATCAACCAAAAATGACTTTCATTTGTCCATGGGGGACATTTGCTTATTGAAAATTACCTTTTTGGCTTAATAACGCTGGGGAAACTTTTCAATGGGCCATGTCTTATGCTTTTCATGATATCAAGCACATTGTGCAACCCTATCTCGATGACTTACCTGCTCATTCATTACATCGACCTGATCATCTCGTCCATTTAAAAGCAATCTTTATGAGGTGTAGGAATTATTGGATTAGGTTGAATCCCGACAAGTGTGTTTTCTGTATTGAAACAAGTCGATTACTGGGGTTTGTTATGTCGAAATCCGGCATTCACGTCGATCCCTCGAAGGTTGAAGCCATTATCAAATTGCCTCCTCCTTCGAGTCTTCGCCAACTGCAAAGTTTGCAAGGGAAAGAAAATTTTTTACGTCGATTCATCCCTAACTATGCCGAGATCACAAAGGATTTTACCCAGTTGTTCAAGCAGAATACTTCGTTCTTTTGGGACGAGATAGCTGAGAAATATTTTGATGCGCTAAAACACGCGTTGACCCATGCACCGTTGTTGCATCCTCCCAACTACAACCAGGATTACTTCTTGTATCTCGCCGCCTCCTATTCCACCATCGGAATGGTGTTAGTTTAGGAAGATGAATTTGGTACTGAACATGTGATATATTACCTTAGTCAAACATTAAATCCAACTGAGCTAAAATACTTACATGTGGAGAAATTGGTATTGGAAACTCTTCAAGTTGTCCAACGTTTTCGTCATTACATTTTACTACGTAAGACTACAGTTATTTCTGATTGCAACCCTATGATCTATATTTTGACCAAGTAATTGCTGGGGGGCAAGTACTCCAAATGGATTGTCATCCTGCAGGAGTTTGGCTTGGAGTTTGAAAAGTCTAAGTCAAAGAAATATTTAGTTGTTGGAGAATTAATGTGTGACTTCTCGCGTGCTGACACGGAAACTGTGGCGGAGGAACCCATTGCAGACGAATCCTTGTTTCTAATCAGCATTTTAGATCTATGGTACGGGGATATCATCATTTATCTCCAAACCCAATCCTTTCAGCCAGATATTTCACGATCGAAACATCAAAAAATACGATTCCAGTCCCAACAATTCAAAATTATTGGAGATACTCTTTATCGTCGTGGGGCAGACTCTATTTTTCGATGTTGTTTGACTCATGAGGAAGTTGAAAGGGTCCTAAATGACTGTCACTCTGGAGCGTGTGGCGGTCATATGTTTGGGTATGCCACATCCCAAAAGATATTGCGCGCTGGCTATTTCTGGCCGTCTATGTTTAAATATTGTATTATTGCGATCCGAAAATGCCACAACTGTCAAATTTTTGATCGAAAGATGCACGCTCCGCCTGCTCCTCTTCACCCTATCATTGTCGTTGGTCCTTTTGCCAAATGGGGTATTGATTTTCTTACATGTAACCCTCACTCAACTAGGGGGCATGCGTATATTATCCTTGCGGTAGATTATTTTACCAAGTGGGCTGAGGCGATGCCTACATTTGAGGCAGATGACAAAACAACTGCGATTTTCGTATTCAATCATATAATTGCTAGGTTTGGTGTTCCACAAGTGATTATCACTGATCATGGGCATCATTTTCGAAACGTTATGATGACTGAACTTACAGACCAGCTTGGTTTGCATCACGATAGTTCAAATCCTTATTATCCACAAGCTAATGGCCTGGTTGAAGCCATCGAAAAAGTTCTAGTCATCATGATCCGATGAATCATTGGAATTCAATGGTCGAATTGGCATAACATGCTATTTTCAGTGCTTTGGGCGTATCGAACCTCAGTAAAAACATCGACAGGTTTCACTCCTTTCCAACTAGTTTATGGTTTGGAAGCCGTGTTACCTATTGAGTGCAAAATCCCATCATTGCGAATGGCCATCGAATTACTTCCAGCCACTTTCTAAGAGGAAAGATTTTTGTTATACTTGGCTCAGCTAGACGAGAATTGACGCGATGCTGCATTAGCGATTGAATCTCATGCAAAACGTATTAAAGCTCAGTATGATCGAAATGTGACCCCTCGAAATGTGCCTACATTTGAGGCAGATGGAAAAATAGCTACGATTTTCATATTCAATCATATAATTGCTAGGTTTGGTGTTCCACAAGTGATTATCACTAATCATGGGCGTCATTTTTGAAATGTTATGATGACTGAACTTACAGACCAGCTTCGTTTGCGTCACGATAGTTCAACTCCTTATTATCCACAAGCTAATGCCCTAGTTGAAGCCATCAACAAAGTTCTAGTCATCATGATCCGACGAATTATTGGGATTCATCAGTCGAATTGGCATAACATGCTATTTTCAGCGCTTTAGGAGTATCAAACCTTAGTAAAAACATTGACAGGTTTCAATCCTTTCCAACTAGTTTATGGTTTGGAAGCTGTGTTACCTATTGAGTGCGAAATCCCGTCATTGTGAATGGCCATCGAATTACTTCCAGCACTTCGGAAGAGGAAAGACCTTTGTTATACTTGGCTCAGCTAGATGAGAATCGACGCGATGCTACATTGGCAATCGAATCTCATGCAAAACATATCAAAGCTTAGTATGATCGAAATGTGACCCCTCGAAATTTTTCGGAAGGAGATCTAGTCTTATTGTACGATTAGGCAAATGATAAATTAGGCGCTGGAAAATTCGTGCCTATGTGGCATGGTCCCTATATTGTCAAGCAAAAGCTAAATAAAGTGACCTATGAATTGGTAGACTTTGACGGGTTCTCTTTAGGTAAACCCAGAAATGGTATTTACCTGAAGAGGTATTATGCTTAAAATGAGTGTGGAGATTTTTTAGTTAGGTTAGTTTTCCTTCTAGCTGGTGTGTTTTAGATTAAAAAGTGTGCTTAGCTTAGAGAGTGTTTTTTGTCATTATTCCCGCTTATCTTGGTTTTACTCTTGATGTCGTAGATGTTGACGCTTCTCCAAACGTACATTGGTTTCGCTAATGGTGCTTGTCGTAGTACATGGAATATTTCTTTCGCAGCTTGGGTTATCTATTCGCCCTCTGACGAGTTGGTATCTATGCATGGGGTAAGCCTTGGTCAAACAACAAACAACATTGTAGAGTATAGTGCAGTGATTGAGTTATTATTTGAATATATTTCATTTAGGATTCAGAGTTTGATAGTGAGGTTAGATTCTGAACTCGTTGTATTACAGCTTAATAGAGTATACGCCATTAGAAATCCAGTATTATTAAGATTATTTTTGAGAGTGCGTCTCTTGGAACGTGAATTTGACTATATTGAATATTAGCATATTCCAAGTTCTTTAAATACATTAGCAGATGCAATTGCTTCTCAAAAGTTAAGTAGACATGTGCAATAATCATACAAGTAAATTTAAAAACATTCCACAACATGTTTAACAAGATAAGCTAGTAATAATGATATCATATAACATAGAAGTGTGTCAAAATATACATTGTCCTCGATCATAGGTTGAAAAACACCTTATGATCGACAAAAATGATAAGTACAAAAAGCAAAAATGTCATATGTGACTACAATAGGCGATCATCCCATCACTGGTGATGATCTCGATACGAAACCATTGCACAGGCCACCTTACAAAGGAACCTCCTAAAAGGTCCTGGGACCCCAATCACATAGCGCTGAAGTCGATGAGGGATGTCATCTATGCTGGTCTCTGGAATGTCCCCTGTCAGGCGCTATAGATGGCTCTCCAACTTGGCCAAAGTCTCTGTTGATTCGTCCTGTGATGCTGGAGGCGGTGCAACTGGTTGTTTCCTCTCGTAAGGCCAGAGAGCGGCTGGTCGCCGTGGGCCCACATCTGCATTTGAAACTTTTACTATCAATTTTGGGACGAGATAAAAACAAACAAAAAATTAAATTAGGAAAATGTTGAAAATAATTTTACCTGAGTCATCCCATTGCTCTCCTGGCGAAAGAGCCATGTATGGGTCCCCACGAAAATCAACCCCATCATAAGGAAAGTCATGGATAGAAAAAACTTAGTTCTCCAACCATTGGAAATACTCAGGTTTGAACCGAACGACCTTGGTCCCCTCATCAAGATGACGGGCCATAACTGCAACCCATCACATCAGTTTGGGCTCTCGAGGAAGCCCAACTCCAATAGTAAGGTGCTGCGGGATCAACATCGGAACCCTCTCCAGACCAAAACTCACAACTATAGCACCATATCCAAAAGTCTTTAGTTGTCCGTTTTTGGCCCTGGTCAGTTGGCCCTTCACATTGGCTGGCACAGCATTGCACCAGTTGAAAATGGTGCCTCGAAAGAAATTAACTACCATCCGCATCTGGGATCTGATGGCTATGTGTAGCGTTGCGCTACCGTAGAGTCTGGTAACTGTAAACCCAATAACCATGAGTTCAAGATGGGATATGGTTTTGATATCAATCCATTTGCCTCGGTTCTGGACGTTGCAGTACTCTAGCTGGAGGCTCTCAACAGACTGGCCACCTGCCCTGGCCCCGAATAGAGTCAAATGTTCACCTCTCCTAGGAAAACTAGTCAAAAAGTATATATCTGCTAGCTCGATTTCGAGTTGGTGCCCACCAATAAAGAAGAACTAGTCCTGTATACTCCATCTATCAACCAACCACTGCAAAAAGTCCACCTGTGCCCTCATGCCAGGTATGGCCCAGAATTTGTATAAGCCAGATGCCTTCAATGCATCAATCGAAGGTTGATGATTCATCGCGGTAAGGTCTACATCGTCATGCTCTCATTCTCGCCAATCAAACATGATATTTATCCTACATCCAAGTAAAAAGGCGAATTAGAATGCATAAAATTGATTTCTTTGGGTAATTTTTGAGTTAGTTAGGTTTTTACAAACCTTTGCGCGGGGTATGCACCCCCTTGTTAGGAACAGTGCGTGAGGCCCGCACCTTTCCTTCATGGCAGGTGCATACCCCCAACTTTTGCCCCATTGCAAAAAAGTCGGGGTAAGCGGGTCCCCTGTGGTAAACCCGTGGGGCCCTGCGCGCGGGTTTTGAAACCTAAAAACCTCCTAAAAATGAAAAATCAACCCCTAAAAAACAATTTCAAACTGATAGAAATGAAGAGTAGGATGATGTGGATTACCTGGAGGAGATGACGTTCGTTTCCGACGGATGGATTTTCCGCAGTATTCACGGGAAGTTTATGGTCAAAAGCCCTTTTTTCTCACCCAAATCTCAAAATGGTGAAAATGAATGGTAAAGAGTCCTTTTTATAAGTTTTTTGAGTAAATAAATTCCAAATTTGTTTATGTTTCACTTTGAAAAGGTGTTTTTTGCGACATTTTTACCCATTTTTAAATAGGTATGAATAATGTTTGAGTTTTTGTTCAAGCTAACGGATTTTTCAGGTGTAATCGGTCATTTTCAATGAAAAAAACATTAGAGTCACCTTTAAGCTCTTTTATGACTCCTAAAACATGAAAAGATTGTCGAGTTTTTCTTTTTAAGTTCGTTAAAACAGAACTAAAAAGACGGTCCTCTTACAACCCTTTTTTGACCATAAAAACATGAAAAGATTGCTGGGTTTTTGTCATTTCAAATTCGATATTGGTCATAAAATGACGTGTCATTGATTGCTTTTTTACTTTTTCAGATCAGAGGCACTAATTATGAAAAGTACTCCTTGGTCGTAAAAGATCAAGCGGTTCTCTCAAGTATTATTTTATACTTTTTTGGGCTTGGGAGACACAAATTTACCAAAAAGGTCAACCCTGGAGTCTTCTTAAGTTTTTTCAGACTCTCTAAAATTGAAAAACGCTGAGTTTCTCCTATATTGGACTCGTTAAATTTCAACAGTAAAGGACCTGTTCAATTACAAACAGGAACGGACCACTCCTTCTTAGGGTTCGAATTTAAACTAAGTTGGACTCATCTGAAGGATGAGCTTATAATCAAGCACATGTTATCCTCCTCAAGGCTGTAAAAAAAATAAAGAGGTACTTGCCAGAAATAGTGGGGGAAAAGAGAGAAAAATGAGCGTGTTTGTCATACTTTGTTACCACTCTTGGACACGACACTTTCATTCACCTGGGTTGGGAAATCCTTTGCCTAACAATTGATTGAACCACATTGAAAGTATTCAGCCAGTTTCTGGGTATTAACTTTGGGTCAATCATCACTAAACCATATGTTGTGTCATTATGTGTTCAAGAGGTCAGTGCAAATAAGCCATTCATCTGCAAAATATCTATCATCCATCTTGACCATCCCTGAGTTAGTCCTTGCAACTAAATTTCTTCAAACTTGATCTATGATTTCGTGTTGTGGCCTTGTCTACGATGGATCACTTTCTATCGACTTCAGCTCTTTATCTAGAAATATGATATAGAAATCACCAGTACCTTGGGATCTGCATGCCTCAATGGCAGGTTTCCCGCCTTCGACGATAGGTTGCATCATTGACCTTCGATCGAAGGATTCCATGACATGTTCGACATCAACACATCTAATCACATATCATGGATTGTACTGAGTACTTTGAGAGCCATTGTCATTATTGGTGGTTTCTGTCACACTTGTTAACAGTTTACATCATCGACTGGTAATCAAGTGGTTTCTACCATGTTCGACTTCGACACATTCATTCGCATGGATAAAATCGTACTATTTGGGGAAGTAGAAATGAAGACCCTGGATCTAGTTTCCACCATCCAGGCTGCGAGGAATTTTGTATTCATTATATTGTAGACTATTCATAAACAAATGGATGTGTCCATACTGTGTCTACATGTGTCTATACTTGTGATTTATTACAAGATCATTCCTATATCAGAGCAGTAGTCAGTTTTCTAGTTAGTTTTGATCTGAGTATGGGAATGCCTACCTTAGCAATGATATGATCTCATATATATATTTTTTATTTGAATGTTTCTACAGGTTCCAACCGGGCTCTCCGTAATATGATACTCAAAATGATAAAGTACTTCACTCTTCCTAAATGATAAATGAAAATCCTCATCTACTACAGACTTCGCACTTTAGGGGGCAATCTGTTACACAAAATTTTGTCACCATGACTATTTGCAGTCGGTATGGGTCCATCACCACTTATATTGACCTCCTAAGCAAGTCTCAGACCTTAGCTCTTCATGTCAAGCTTTGAAAATGAGAGAAAGACATTGAAAATAAATAAAACTCTGGTTCCACACTTTCTCTCACTTTTTCCTGCGGGCCCACACTCTTTGTTCATATTACCTGCGTATCTGCATGCTCTGTTTGTAAAGGGGTGGGTGCGTACCCGTGTAAAAGTAAAAAAGGAGCAAGATTATTCTAAAAAACTCACTTTGGGTTAATTCTAGATGTTTCTAGAAGGAATTTTGACGTGGATTGTTCGCTCCAAGGTGGTTCATGCATCCCAAAAGAGAAGGAGCTAATCCCTTGATAGGAGAAGCTATCCCTTTGAAGGAGGGCTTTATCCCTTTGAAGGAGGACCTAGTGGCTTCCCTCCATTGCATTATAAATTAAGGCATTGAGTTAGTTGCTGGAGAGGTTAGAAGCTGAACATTTTTTAGGGTAAATGCTGATGGAATTGGGACTTCCTAGTTAATCTTGAGAGGAGAGATCACATACCTTTGGCTTCATTGGGAAGTGAGTGAAACTCGTCAAAGTAGAGGAGACTTCTTGTTGGACCCTGGGAGGAGCTTGTACAACATCAAGGCACAGGTTGTAAAGTTCTTCTTTGATTTGAATTAATACAATCAGATTCATTTTTCTCAACAAATTGTCTTATGTGGTTTGTTTCATAAATTCCTTGATCATTATGATGGATATGTTTTATGACATTGGCTTTTCAAGTGCTATTTAATTTGTTTGCTTGTTGGTGTTTGCAAACTTGCTACAAGGAAGCTCATTTGGATCAAAGGAGTGAGGCTTCCACAAACTTGCATTGGACCCAAGGTAGGCCTAAAACACTTGTTTGCTTTTGTTTTTAATTGCATATTTAGAGAAAGATAGTTTTTGATTGGCTTGCTTGTCACTAGATATCTTTAGATACTAGGAAGGCGAGCTTGTCTGCAAAATCTACTCATTCCGTGTGACAAATTGGTGACTCCACTGGGGACTTGATTTTTTCCTTGTTTTGACTTTGACCTGAGAAACTATGTTTTTGTTTATGTTTTTGGCTTGTTGTGTGTGGAATTGGGTGGATTTAGTAGATCTAGGATTATTTTTTGTTTTTCATAACTTTAGGAGAGGAATGCACCCTCTGCTTGCAACACAACACAGACTTGTCCACACTTTTTCTTTTCACACAGAGCGTTCCCGCACCTGTGTGAACTGCGGGCCTGCGTACCCTGCTAAAATTTTGAAAATTTTAAGATTTTATCTTTCAGTCATTTTAGTTTTTGTTTAGATGTTGTTATCCCCTACCTAGACCTGCATGTGACCTGTTAAGAACTTTCCTTAGGTTAATTCCATTGGTGTTACGGTTTTAGGTAAAATTCCTAGAAGTTTTGGTTGCCGGTCTTGATTTTCAATTTGGTCGTGTAGTAGCTCAGAGCTTAGAAGCTGTAGAAGCCTCAGATCACCTTGGTTTTTACTGGCCTTCTTATGAGTCTGACCATTTGTAAAATCTACCTTTGTTGAGGAATCCATCTTGTGTTTTCTCTTTGCGAAACTTCGAAAAAGCTAAGAATAAGTCTTCCAAGAATTCTTCTCCTATCATAACCTTGCCAGATTCCTCGACAGGAGATTCTTCCGTGGAACTCTCCGCTGATATTCATGTTGTAGAGTCATCTATAGGCAAATCAAAATCCGGTGGTAAGAAGAAAGGGAAGAAGAAGAATAAAACAAATAAGAATTCAAAGGAGAAACCAAAAAAAGTGGAATCAACTGATGAAAAACGCAAACCTCGTTATCCTTGTCTCATTTGTGATGAAGATCATTTTACGAGAGACTGCCCTCATCGTGCAGAGGTTTCGAAAATTGCAAAGGTTCCCAAACTCCTGCTGTTTTGAAGGATCCTCTTCCAAATCAAGAGAGTAAGATGATAGGTTCTTCCTCAAATGCCAACAAAGAACCCATACTGATGATGTCCCATGTTAGGATTGCGACTCGATCACATGATTATGGAAGTAAAAGTCCTGTTGATGGTAAAGAAGCAGAATATTCTCATTCTACCCCATCAACCTCAGCTCCCGGTTCCGATCTGCTACAGATCGAGAAACCTAATCCAGAATTAGTAGTCAAACCGCCCGCCAAGGGTATACTTCGAAAGTCATCTTTCAATCCACATGCGAGAGTAGCTCAGAACTATAACATTGTTGAAGATTTAGTTGTTTCACCTTCAACAATGTCAGCTTTGGAAGTGCTACAATCATGTCCAGCACAACATAAATTACTTTTGTCAGCTATAGGAGCTGTTGACGTTCAGGACTCGAACCTTATAATTTTTGATCTAGAAAATAGTGCACCACGCTTACCTCATCAAATGGCTGTCCAGATTCCAGTGATAGTAAAAAACAGACCTGTTCATATGACTGTGATTGATGAGGGAGCTCCAACGTGTATTATGTCGATACAGTGTTGGAGATCACTTGGTTCTCCTTCACTAAATCAATCCCCGAGGATTCTAAAGGCCTTTGATGGTCGTGGGTTTCATCCTTTTGGCATTCTACAGGATTTACCTATAGGGGTTGAAGGTAAAACCGTTAATCTAGATGTGGAGGTGGTTGATGCCCCTCTAGATTACAAACTTCTCTTGGGTCGTAGTTGGTCTTACGCTATGACAGCTGTCGTTTCATATGTCTTTCAGCTTATAAAGTTCCCTCATAATGGAAAGATTGTAACCTTAGACCAACTGTCTTACTTTTCATCTGACTCAGCCTCTGCTGAGAGCATTTAGCATGTTGGTAAAACGACGATCCCATACAAGGATGTTGGAGTAGGACTAGTTAAAGATTCTGATTTATTGGGCACTTTTCCTTTTCCTCCTATCAATGCATCGTCTTCTACTGCAACCATTCATATGATTTCATCATATACCATTGTTAATGATGATCCTTGGATCATACCTTCTGAATCTGAGATAGACTCCTTTGGTACTTTTATGCCTTTGAGTCCGTATGAACTTGCGTATCAGACCGTGCAGTCGTTCTCCGACACAACATCAACCCAAATCGACTTAATGAATGTGGTCCATGAGGAATCACTTTTGACATCAAACTCGAATTTAATAACGTTTTCTGAACTTGTTCAAATTGATGAGCAAATTCGTGAAATCCTATGCGTCGATGAGTTACCACGGAAAGATCTTCATCATAGATCTTCGTTTTACCCGAGGGAGATCGTTTTGAAAATGATTTTTCATCAATTTTTACGACTGAATATGTCAAGGAAGCTCAGAATCTAATGAAACATCCTGATTCCGAGGTAAACTTGGGAAATATTTCTTGAACTATTCCCCTTGACATTTCAGTTAAGCCTGGAATTGTTGAAAACGTTCATATAGGTGCCTCTTGTACAGAAGATGAAATTCAAACATATAAGGCCCTATTTCAAGAATTTCGCGACGTGTTCGCCTGGTCATATGAGGAAATGCCAGGAATTGACCCCGCAATTGTAGTTCATGAAATCAAAACTTACCTGGATGCTAAACCCGTCCGGCAACGTTTGCGTCAGATTCACCCAAGAAAAGCTGATGCGATTAAAGAAGAAGTTGAAAAATTACTCAAAGTAGGTTTCATTTATCCGATCCCGTTAACGGATTGAGTATCGAATATTGTTCATGTTAAAAAAAAGCAAGGGACAATAAGAATATGTATCGACTATAGGGACATTAATCGAGCCTGTCCAAAGGACAATTACCCAACTCCCTATATCGATCAAATCATCAATGATTGTGCCAGCAGTGAACTTTTCCCCTTCATGGATGGTTTTTCCGGATACAATCAAATCAATATTCTACCTACTGATCAACCAAAAATGGCATTCATTTGTCCATGGGGGACATTTTCTTATTGCAAATTACCTTTTGGGCTTAAGAACACCGGGGGAACTTTTCAACAGGCCATGCCTTATGCTTTTCATGATATCAAGCACATTGTGCAACCCTATCTCGATGACTTGCCTTCTCATTCATTACATCGAGCTGATCATCTCATCCATTTAATAGCAATCTTTATGAGGTGTAGGCATTATCAGATTAGGTTGAACCCCCACAAGTGTGTTTTTTATATTGAAATGGGTTAGTTAGTAGGGTTTGTTGTTTTGAAAGCCAGCATTCGCGTCGATCCCTCGAAGGTTGAAGCCATTATCAAATTGCCTCCTCCTTTGAGTCTTCGCCAACTCCAAAGTTTGCAAAGGAAAGAAAACTTTTTACGTCGATGCATCCCTAACTACGCCGAGATCACAAAGGGTTTTACCCGGTTGTTGAAGCAGAATACTTCATTCTTTTGGGACGAGATAGCTGAGAAATCTTTTGATGCACTAAAACACACGTTGACCCATGCACCGTTGTTGCATCCTCCCAACTACAACCAGGATTACTTCTTGTATCTCGCCGCCTCCCATTCTACCATCGAAATGGTGTTAGTTCAGGAAGATGAATTCGTACTGAACATGTGATATATTACCTTAGTCGAACGTTAAATCCAGCTGAGCTAAAATACTCGCATGTGGAGAAATTGGCATTGGTAGCTGTTCAAGCTGTCCAACGTTTTCGTCATTACATTTTACTACGTAAGACTACGGTTATTTCTAATTGCAACCCTATGATCTATATTTTGACCAAACAATTGTTGGGGGGCAAGTACTCCAAATGGATTGTCATCCTGCAGGAGTTCGACTTGGAATTTGAAAAGTCTAAGTTAAAGAAATCTTTAGTTTTTGCGGAATTAATGTGTGACTTCCCGCGTGCTGACACGGAAACTGTGGCGGAGGAGCCCATTGCGGACGAATCCTTGTTTCTAATCAACACTTTAGATCTGTGGTACAGGGATATCATCATTTATCTCCAAACCCAATCCTTTCGGCCAGAAATTTCACAGTCGAAACGTCGAAAAATACTATTCCAGTCCCAACAATTCAAAATTATTGGAGATACTCTTTATCGTCATGGGGCGGACTCTGTTTTTCGACATTGTTTGACTCATGAGGAAGCTGAAAGGGTCCTAAATGACTGTCACTCTGGAGCGTCTGGCAGTCATATGTTTGGGTATGCCATAGCCCAAAAGATATTGTGCGCTGGCTACTTCTAGCTGTCTATGTTTAAAGATTGTATTATCGCGGTCCGAAAATGCCACAACTGCCAAATTTTTGATCGAGAGATGCATGCTCCACCTGCTCCTCTTCACCCTATAATTGCCGTTGGTCCTTTTGCCAAATGGGGTATCGATTTTATTACATGTAACCCTCACTCAGCCGGGGGGCATGCATATATTATCCTTGCAGTAGATTATTTTACCAAGTGGGCCGAGGCGATGCCTACATTTGAGGCAGACGACAAAACAACTGCGATTTTCGTATTCAATCATATAATTGCTAGGTTTGGTGTTCGACAAGCGATTATCACTGATCATGGGCATCATTTTCGAAACGTTATGATGACTGAACTTACAGGCCAGCTTGGCTTGCGTCATGATAGTTCAAGCGATGTCATGAAGTGGTGTACAATTGAATGAGACAAGTTTCTGATAACTCAGGTGTTGTCACATGATTAGTTTTTATAATTTAAATTTGTTGATATAATAGGTTTTAGTAGTTTAGAAATAATAAATGGGTCTACAAGAGTAAATGCGCCCTCAAAATGTACATTTAAGTTTCATTCGCTGGTTGATTTAGTTAATCATGCATTTAAACATGATTAAATGATGTGATAAAGTAAATTCAAACATGGTTTGAAAACTGCTGAGAACGCATTTTTAAAAACTAAAAGAGGTTTTCGTTGATAACATCCTCATGTACAAAAACCTCTCTCAGTTTTGTAACAACTGTTATGGATTCAAAGATGCAAATGTATCTTTGAAGGAACGTTTTCCAGAAATTCCCTGTTTTAGTCACCTTTTTGCAGAGGATAGTGTGAACAAAGATGAATATTTGGAAACTGGAAGAGGTTTTGGTTCATAAGATTCTAGAATACAAAACCCTATATCACTTTTCACACAGGTGTCAGGGGTTGGTATATACACTCTCATCATGTTTAGCCTATTTTTCCGACTGTGCAATGTCCTATTTAAGCCACCTTTTTGCAGAAACTATTGTGGATAATCAGAAATGATTCTTGAGAAATTGAAGGAGATTTGTGTTCCTAAGATACTAAATTAAAATAACCTACTTTAGATTTTACTCAGCTATTACATAATCAGAGATACAAGTACATCTTCACAACCTGTTTTTCGGACTATGTAAATTCCCTTTTAGACATCTTTTTGCAGAAAGTATTGTGAACGGCTGGAGCCTTATTTTAGGAAACTGGGAAAGGTTTATCTCAAGAACATATTCATCTACATTAAGCTCTCTCAATTTTTACAAAACTATCTCAGATTGAGATATACAAAGGCATGACTGGACCCTATTTTGCTGGATTTCGGGAGGAAAATGCTCAAAGACAGTTAGGCCACCAAATCAACTAAGAGTTGCAATTCAATTCAAATTTCTCTTTTTTTGTAAACAACAATGCATAATGGTAGTGCCAAGTAGATACATTGGTTTTCTATGTCCTATATTTCAGTTCTATTTGTGTAAAATAGTTTAAGATATTTGTAAACAAATCTTGATCTTTTTTCAAGATATTTTAGTTTAGAATTTGTATAAATACTTCATCAATTGAAGTAATTGGGGTTGGCTTTTGATGCCAAGGCTCTTAAACTATGTAAAGCTTTTGTTGTAGTTTTTCTAATGAAAGCCTTGCGGATCTAGTTTTGACAAAATTTTGTGCTTCGAGTATGTTTTTCCAGTTTTTCATATCTTATTTCTACACATGAAAAAAGTGCTGATAGGAAGGTCTGCAAAATCATTATCTTTAGAAAGAGATTTGTTTATTGCACTATTTGTTCATCATAACTCCTCCTTAACTGGTTTTGTTTTGTGCTTTCTGTCAGCGATTAAAAGAGATTAGCTTATTAGGCTATTTGTTTGCAATAGCTCCTCTTAGAATTGTTTTCAGACAAGCCATTATGTTTCCCTTTAAATCTGTTTTGTTGGAAGGTAAAAATCTTCTACACGCATCCAAATCTTCCTAGTGGTCAAGTAATCAGTCTGGCTACTCAATTATTAGGAATCTCCTTACATTCTTCTGCGAAATTCTTATATAAATCAAGTCACTATGTCAAGCTGGAAGCTGACACTTTCAAAAGAAACCCTGTGAGAGAGCCTTTAAATCATGAGTAGGGATTATCATTGATCGCCAACCACCCCCAATTAAAACCATAAATCTAGCCATTGTGCTCCAATGGCTGTAGTTAAGTGACAAGTGAACAACGTTAAACAAAGCCTCGTAATAACTGAGGGAGCCCCCTCTGGTTCAAGGGCCAGCTTGAACCTAAAGGTTGGTTGAGTTGGTTTCCTAGCGTAGTTTTTGCAGCCAAGGACTACCTATGGAAACATGTACAACACCAGGTACTCATGCAGCTAAAGTTTCCCATTCTCTAGCGTATTCGTCCACATCTCCTTTTTGTTGCAATCTAGTGAGTGTTAAGAACTCTTCTTCCTTAACACCTTGAAATCTTTTAAAGAATGCATTTTTGAATTTCCTCCAGGTGATAGCAAGTGTCATATTTTTCCACCACATATACCAACTATATGCTTTGCCTTCCATTTGCATGCATGCATCCCTGATCTTTTCGTCATCATCGTCAATACCGTAAATCTCGAAATATTCTTCTGCTTTATTGAACCATACAACATTACACTAATAAAAATCATAATTTTTTTTGATTAAAGACAAACTAATAAAAATCAAAAGCACCCATAAATGTCTTATACAACAAATATAATAACATTCAAAATTTGTTATTTCGCTTTAATAAATTAACTAAGATAAAATTCATATTAAAATTTTAAATACGTCACTAAAACAATATTCAAAATTGTTCATCTTAATTTAAAAAGTTAACAAAAATAACACTTCAATTTAAGTATAGACATTAAATATGATAAGCATTTTAATTTTATAATAAAAGTGAATTTGGTGGTGTTCATCTTAATTTAAAAAGTTAACAAAAATAACACTTCAATTTAAGTATAGACATTAAATATGATAAGCATTTTAATTTTATAATAAAAGTGAATTTGGTGGTGTAAGATACAATTAGGAGTCATGCCCAAATAATACGTCATACAAATTTTAATAAAGTCATTAAATAATTTATTCTAAGAAGTTTGATATCAGGTTTCATTAAATAATTTACTCTAAGAAGTTTGATGTCACGTTTATTAACTTATCAAATAATTTATTTCAAGAATTTTGATATTATGTATATTTAAGCTAATTCAAAATATTTTAATAATAACAAAAAATTAATATTGATTATATATAGTTAACAACGAATTAGAAGAAATTTAATAGGGAGGTCATGTCTTTTACTACGTATGATAAATTGAACATCTATGAATTTATATGATAAATTTTCTTTTAATATCAAACATGGCTTTTTCTTTTTTCCTCTTTTTCCTATGGACATCTACCCATCCTACAGATTTATTAGTTACCACTGAGGATAATGCCATATCCTCGTTTATCAAAGAAAGCTTCATCGCTACCACCTCCTTAGAGCGCAAGACGACCCTATCACTATCTGAATGATCAGAATCATGAAGTCGTTTTTTCCCACTAGTTGTAGCCACAATTAATGCTAATGAACTTTCAATCCATAACCAGAGAGTTCTTTTCCATTGATGGTAATGGCATATTAACCGTGGGCTACACAAGATCTTGTAAGGCTAAAGAATTAGGACATGTTGTTTCCTACTAAGAGTTGTCCTTCTTACCACTTGTTGTGTTCTTGACATTTGAAACTGCCTATTGATCACGCCATCCACGGTTGGATTTTCATAGCTTCGGGGATCCTGGCATCCCTTCAGGGCATGCAATCTGAAGGTGCACAGACTGCTGACAAATTCTACATCTAAAAGTTGTATTTTCATAGTCTAGAGGTTGGTGATTTTCCTTGCCATCCCATTTCATGATGATTTTATTTGAGAGACCTGCACTTAAATCCAACTCAACACAGATGTGGATGAATGAGATGAACCTATTAGTTAGTCTCTCATTGTCTATTTTGACAAAACGTCCAATAGCATCTCCAATAGCTTTAAGGAACTCCCACCTAATCCATTGAAGGGGTAAGTTTGGAATTCTTACCCAAATCGGAGTGCCCAGGATCTTAATGAAGAGCGAGTTGAACTCAAGGAACTATGGTTGAATTGAGAGTCTCGCATGACCCCAAAACTAGGGTCCTTGATCAAAAACCCTCTGTCGGTCTTCAAGATCCTTGAAGATGACTATAAAATAGCCTTTAGAACAAAATAGCAAATCTATGTTTAATGTCCAATTCTGAAAACAACATATGGTCGCATGTTGAATCTAATAACAAATCTTTATCATGGTGAAGAGCTCAGTCATCTAAAATGTTTGAACTTCCAATGAATGCTCAACCACAAAGGCCTGGCCAGCAAGAGCCTTCGAGGGTTGGGAACAGGAGCCTGAGTTGAGAGCTTCTTTAAAGGAGAAGGGTTTTGAGGTAGAGGATGCCCCATTTCCTTTAGTACCTCCTTATAGTCCAACAATGAGGGGGATAAATGCATCCTTCTTGATGCCATAATCCCTCGAAGCATTTATCCAATTTAATTGTCTTCCCTCATCACGAATTTTCATACTCCCTTATGGGATACCTGTCAGCATACAAATTTTGTCTGCAAGTGAAGATACAACCTCCCATTCGGAGACCCTTAGGCACAAATATTTTCCAGATAGGGTTTTAACAAATATTGGGGATTTTTGTAACCCCAAAGTCGCTATCACCATCCAGTTGCTAAATGACATGAGAATCAGGAACCGAAGGAACCCTTTTAGGAACCTAGTCAAAAAATTCGTCAACTACTTTGTAGGAATACTTTTGAAATTTCCATGGCACCCCTACTCAAAGAGCTTTCCGAGGAAGCTCGCTATGAGCGTGAGGAAGGATGTTGAGTCTAGTGATGCCTTTGAGGGCTTCCACATCATCGACAACCACCTCTTTATTCATCTCTTCTTGGGCATTGGCAATGAAGTTGGAATCGAGAAAATTCCTTATTTGATCAACTACGACTAAAGAGTCGATACCATTATACTAGTTCGATTCCCGCCTTAAGATCATAACCTTGGAAATGATTTTAGGTTCTATATGATAGAATTTGCAACCAGGGCTTTTCTCTTTTTTACCTTAGCCAAGGTTGCAGGAGGAGAGGGTCCGTCAATGTAAGTGAGTAAGAGAACCCTGATTATGTCGATGTAAGCGGCGATAGCAATGGAGGGTTTCATAGGGTCGGTGTTTGGTATCTTCATGGAAGTACTCAGTTCCTAATAAATTAAAGGAAAAACGATTTATATGTGAGTAGCATCCACCTTAGTTTTTGATATCATGTTTTAGAAGTCATTAAAAATTACATTTTTAAAGAATCTTAATAAAGAGTTTTGAGTGACTCACTGAAATAATCATTTTTTACTTGAATTATCAAATGACACATCCCATAAATTTCAATAAATTTAGATTAGATTATTTTATGAATTGCTAAATAAGATGTCCCAAGAGGTTTGAATAATCACCAAATATCACATTTCAAGATTTGTTGATATCATGCTTTTAATGTCACCAAAATACTATGTCCTAAGAATTTTGATACAAGAGTTTTGAATGGCTCACAAAATAACATTCAATATTTGATAAAAAAAGTTTTGAATGGCTCACCACAATAATGTTAAAAAGTCTTATCTTAAGAAATTATTAAAATAAATTTGTATTAAAATTTTGAAATTAATTCACGGGGACCCGCGGTCACTGGGTGGCTGCTAAGTCCACAAAAATATCTGAGCTTGATCAAGGGTATCAAGCCCCGTGGCCAATAGCTAGGCCTAACCCCATGGGCTTCGGGGAGAATTGACCTTGTGACCTAGAGGCACTTATTTGACCAATTAAACTAAGAAAAAATAAATAAATTTATTAAAATTTTAATTTTTGGAAAAAAATCCAAATTCAAATATCAATAAATAGATTTTAAAAACAAAGTCCACAATAAGAAAAACAAAATAACAATAAAATATTAATATATAAAGATTGTCATGTGCATCCTAGTTGTCCGGTGTGTTCTGTTATACGAAAAGGCTGTCCAGGAATCATGGGTACATGCATCCCTCCCTCCTTCATGCTCTCATGCAGATACTGGCTGGATTGAAAGTTAACTTGTGCTAACTTCCGTTCCATTTTCACATAACGAACTTCTTGTTATTTTCACCTGGCGGAAAATTCTAGAATATTCCATTGTATTGCCACCTTTGCACTCTCGACCAAAACTAAAAGCCTTCCTAGATTCTATCAAAATCCCTTTATACTCGCCAAGTCTTATGGAGTCTTGTTTCAATCAACCATATGGGATGTGAATAAATATCGTTTATTTAATATTGAAGTTGCTTGTATTTTAAGTATTATTGTTGATGTCATTATCTATAGCAATTTTGTAGTTAGTTTTAAAATGATCCACACAAGTTTTAAGTAGCATGCTAGTATTCTTCCAAGTACCATCTACAACACAGAGACTTGTCCATGGTGTATGAAGTGTGGGGAGAAAGTAAATTGACAAATGGATAAACTCACTTGAAGGAGCTTTTAGATGTTTTATGAAAATGGTATAATGAATTGATTTTAATATCAAATTTAAATAAATAATTGTATTTAATAAATGTGTTTATTTATATTATTAATTTTTAATTACTATTGTGTGTGAGATTTTATCACTAAAATATCATATAATCTATTTTTAACAGATGAGTTTAAATATTATATGATGTAATTGTTGATAAAATCATTATTTTATATTGTTTAAATTACATTTTTGAATGCATAAATCTATTTAACTTACTCAAATAACACTCTAATTATATAATCTTAACTTTCAAAATTTCATATCAAAATTTTAATTTTAATTACCATTCTTTTATTCTTTTGCAGATATAAAAAAACTTGTATCGCTTTTATCCAACAACAATAAAGGGATACATTCATTAATATCTATGGTTCTAGATACATTCATTAATATCTATGGTTCTAGATACATTCATTAATATCTATGGTTAGACATCCACTTGTTACTAGGAGACTAAGAAGATTTATACAAAGCAATATTCATTAATATCTATGGTTAGACACCCACTTGTCACGAGGAGACTAAGAAGATTTATACAAAACAATATTGAATGTTTTGATAATACGTTTTAGTATTTTTTTAATGAAATAAAATAGGAATAAGCATTTTAATAATCGAAGAAAAGGGAGTACAAAACAATATTGAATGTTTTGATAATATGTTTTAATATTTTTTTAATGAAATAAAATAGGAATAAGCATTTTAATATCGAAGAAAAGGGAGTGGTGCAAAGTCGAGAAGAAAAAAGGGCGGAAAACATGATCTTCCCCAGATGTTTTTTTATTTTTTATTTTCTATTGTATTTTCATGTACCCCCATTTGAGGTCTTTTGACTTGTAGATGGATTGTGATCAGCATACAACATGTAATTTTATTCTTATTAATAAAATTACGATTTTTCCTAGGGGAAAAAAATCGAAGAAAAAAAGTGAAAATATTAGCAGAGTATGAAATCTCAATCATTATATTTTCATTTTTAACATAATAAAAGGGGAGGTTTTTTCACTAAGGGTTTTGAGGTTTGTAATGAGCTGAGGTGCGCATGCAGGGCATATGCACGTCTGCCTCTTTACAGCCGCAAGTTAGAATTTAGGATTGATGTACACATTGAAGGAGGGGTTTTTCGTTTTTTGTTTGTTTTTCAGGTTATTGGGTTAGTGAAATGTCCCAACAGTCAGATGTTCACCAATCAAGACTTATGGTTCCACTTTTCAGCAGTGTTATTCTTCAATATTGGTTAACAAGGGGATTAGTAACCTAATCCTTCAATGACTTTGGTGAAGGTATCAAAGTAGGAAGCAACCGTTAGCACATCGAAGAGAGAGTTGTGTTAGAAATTAATTAACAAAGCAATGAAATACATAAAAATATTGCAGAAATACAAACACAGAAACACATAAAACAAGTAAGACACAAATATACGTTGGTTCACCCAATTTGGGCTACGTCCATGGAGAAACAACCAATCCTTCCTTTTATATTACTAAACAAAATGAAGAGATACAACCTATAACATATTTGTTGTAATTTCCTCTTCGCTCTCACAATCTCCTCTCTCTTTTTTTGCTCAGAATAACACTACACAACCGCAAAACAATTCCCTCATATAAATCAAGGGTTGCCTTCTAGGGAAAAAAATCCTAAATTAACTTAACTTCTACCATCAAATCATCTGCCTAATAAATGATCTAGGTTGACTACGAAATTACAATATTTTTAGCCGATCATATGGGTGGCGTTGCCGCCTTATTAAGAACAGTGATCCAACGCGGCTGAAACAAAAAACCTTTGAATAATCAGGAAGATAATCAGGCTCCACACCCAAAAAGCTAGTGGTCCTAGATGTTAGCGGTTTCCTGAAATGGAATGGAGCTGGATGAGGTAGAATAATCAGTCGATCCATTTAAAGGCATGTCAATCTGGTAGGAACTATCACATAAACCAAAATAAATGGAGGAATATCTATCATCTGGCTCCCCAGAGTCTGACACTTTCTCTTCCTTGCAAGATTTGGAGGTTTGCTAGTCATAACTATTTTTTTTGAACTCCTCCAAAGAAGGAAGAACGCATGTGGACTTTCATGTCGAACTAGAGGGAGGCTCAAGTATTGCACAAAACTAGGGATGGGAAGAAACATCAAACTTTCCCCTTGAGATTTTGCAGGCTTCTATAACCGATCTACACTTTGTAGATAGCTGGATTGTTGGGCATGTCGAAGGAGGTTTGAAATCAACATGGAGTACTGGCTATCAAGAAGGTCAATCCTAGTTTCAAAATCACGGGCTTTTTGGCCATTTTGGAGGGCTTCGGGTAGAGTAGGCTTAGAGTAATCTCTCAAATTAGTGTGAGAAGGAATTTCATATACACAAATAAATTTCAAAAACACCCTTGGAGGAATTTCGGAGGCAAGGGGTGTGGAACGTAGTTCGACTGAAACCCTAGTCAATGAAGGCTCGATATGTAGTCTTGGCCCCCAACTCTAGCCACATGTATCCTATGGAGTGGGGGCGAAAGCCTAAGGTTGTAAGGTTGAAGAAGGAGGAATTGAAGGTAGGGAGGAGCCTGCAAAGGGGAAGAATGTCAGCGAAAGGGAAAAACACACAAAGGTCAGGTCAGAGGTAGAAGACCTAGTGCTTGGTGCAGGGATCAAGATAGATGAATTTATGGATACGACTTAAAAGGTGTTGGTAGGTCACTTTCGTGGACAAAAATACTTGGTGGTTCATCCGAAGAAGTGGGTTGTGGAAAGTTGTGGATAAAGCATTCAAAGAATGCCCACTATTCACACCTTACATAAAGGATGGATAGTGTTTCGGTTCTACTCTGCAGAAGAGGCAAGCTGGGTTCTTTCAAAATCTGGTGTATTGAATCTGCACCAGTTTTGTTAAAAAGATGGTCGCCCCTCTTCAATCTCGATTGTGAACAACTAGGAGCTGGACTTTTATGAGTGCGCTTGCCAGGGCTACCCATGCAATTATGGACAAAAGATGTTTTTTCGGTTGGTAGGACGAAAGCTGGGGGAATTTCTGGACTATGATTGCTCCTTTAGAGAATCTAAGAAAATGGCCTATGCTTGAGTTTTAGTTAATTTAGATACTGGTGAAGGACTGGTGGAAAGCCTCAAAATTCATTACAAAGAGCTCATTCGTCAACAGATCCTTGACTACGAAGGGGTGTCATTTCAATGTCGTTAGTGTCATGTGGTAGGTCATCTCCTGGAGGAATGTCCTTTGGTAGATAATGGGAATTCGGTATGGAGGGAGAAAGGGGGGACAAAGTCAGGTTTGAGGACTGAGGTCAGACCATAGAAATAAAGCTTGACTTATGGCCATGATCAGGGCATGGAACCCTTGCTCGAGGAGGGCATCAAAGAAGTGCTCGTGGAAGCATCTCCAATGAAAAACTCAAGATCATTGAATCTCTTGGGTATTCCTTTCCTTTCCTCTCCTTGTTCATCTCCTCTTCAAAATTTGAATTTAGTCTCAAGTGATCAAAACCTTTTGATTAATATAGGTAGTAATTCTCATTTTTCCTTAGTTTGTCCCAAAATCACTGAATTTGTTAGTTGTTTGACACATGTTCTTTCCATTCCCTCTGATAAGAAGCTCTCGTCACCTTCCTTGGATACCTCCTCCTGGTATAATCTAAGGTCAAAAGTTAAGCCCTCCTTGGTTGGCCCCATGGAATCCCATAGAGGGCTCAACCCCCCGTCCCCCTCTAAATAATTGAAATTGGCAGAGGTAGGCAATCCCACATAGTCAAAGAAAAGGCTCAAGCAAGCCTCAACATAGCTACTGGTAAACAAAGATCTTTGAAAGGGGTTCTTAGAGCGTCGAATACCCCTGTGACTAACCCCCCATGAAATTTATGTCATTCAATTGCAAAGGGATGTCTAGCCCCTCCAAATGTTTAACTATCAAACATTTAGTAAAGGAAAACAATCTCGATGTGATTTTCCTCTAAGAGGCTTTAGGTAAAATCTCAAATATCATAAAATTATTGGAATCACTCCTTTTGGGGTGGTCCTTCATTGGGTTAGATGCAAACAACCGATCTGGAGGAGTGGCGATTAGCCTCAATTAGATTTCAGTTAGGTTGGTAAACTCATGGGGTAGTGAAGATATTATCGGAGCTGAAATTTCTGGAATGAAATTAGGAATGGATATATGAATTATCTATGTTTACAATCCATATTTTGGAAGACGAGCATTTTGGGAGAAACTAGCTAAATTTGAATTCTTGAATAAGGACAATATTATATTGGGAGGAGATCTAAACTTCTCGTTGGGCCAATCTAAAATTTCGGGAGAACGCACCTAGCTAGATTTGATCATTGGTTTCTTTCTACACCTGATTGAAAGTTAAGAGTTTATTGACATTGATATGGTGGACCTAAAACCTACTTGGAGGAATAAAAGGGTAAGGGAAGAAATGGTTGCTTTCCATATTGACAAATTATTCTTAAAATCGAAATTATTGGAGGAATTCCCTTTGTTCCGTCAATGGGTGGGGATAGGAGGTGTATCAGAACACTAACCTATCTTTTTTGAAGTCAAAGGAGGATTCAAGAAACCTAAAGCCCCTTTCAAGTTTAATTCGAGTTAGCTAAAAGATGAGGAGTTCCAAGCTATGGTCCGAGAAGTGTGGCAAATTTGTGATCCTGAGGAGGATTGATCCATATCATCCCAGTTCCACGAAAACCTAATAAATTTAAAGGAACAACCATGAACTGGGCAAAGGAAAAATCTTGAAAGGAGGCAAAGACTCTCCAAAAAATCCAGCAAGAACTAGAGATTATGGAAGACCCTTTCTGAGGGGGTTATCAATTAGAAGAATTGAGGGAACAAATCATAAAGTTGGAAGTTGATAGGAATAAGATTTTGAAGGAATAGGAAGAGACTTGGAGATTAAAAAGCAAAGCGTTATGGTTAAAGGCAGGAGATGAAAATCCAATTTTTTTCCCAACAATTTGCTAAAGGAAGAAAGGCCTTCAATACCATTTGGTCTCTAGAAAACTAGGAGGGAAGAGAGGTCTCAAACTTCTAAGACATTACTTTTTTAGGAATAAAACATTTCTGATCACTGTTTAAAGCCCCAAAAGAAGCTTATTTAGCTGAGGTAATCAACATAACATGACATTTACCAATATTTGTGGATGAGGAAGCTAATAGGTCTTTGAGGGAGGTTGAAACTGAGGAGGAGTTGGGAAGGTCATGTATGGATTTGAGAAGGAAAAAAGTCCCAGACCAGTTGGTTGGCCTGTCAAACTCTTTATAATTTTATTTTTTTAATCTATTGTGAAAATATTTTCTGAAAGTAGTAGAGGAAAGTAGAAAGGAAGGTAGAATCTATAACACCTTTAACGCCACCTTTATAGATCTCATTCCTAAAGTAGACTGCCCAAATTTGTTCGACGAATTTAGGCCAATTTATTTGTGCAACAATGTATGCAAAATCATTGCAAAAATTATTGCAAATCGGTTGAAACTAATTCTTTCTAAGATGATTTCAAAGGAACAATTCACTTTTCTCTTGAGACAAACAAATTCACTAGGCTATCAGGGTGGCACAAGAAATCCTCCGTATTCTGAAAACCAGGAAGGTAAAAGGTATGATACTCAAATTTATCTATCTAAAACATATGATAGAGTTAGTTGGCTCTATATTTGAATGCTCCTTACCCATCTCAGATTTGAATTAAATTTTATAAATTGGATTATGTGTTGCATTTCGATTGTTTCTTTTGTTGTGTTAATCAATGAATCTGCCTATGAATTTTTCCATGATGAAAGGGGCCTCCGAAAAGGATATTTCTTATCCCCTCTATTATTTATTTTAGTGGCATAAGGCCTGGGTAAAATCATAATGGAAGCTAAATGTAGGAGGGATTACAAAGGAGCAATGGTGGCAAAGAATTTGGTGTAACTCACCTCTTATTTGTTGAGGATGTGTTACTTTTTGGTGATGGGTCTAGAAGGAATGATAAAGAGATTAGGGATGTGCTCACTCTATTTCGGAAGGCCACTTGAATGGAAATAAACAACATCAAATCTATTGTATCAACTATTGGATGTTCACAATTGGAGGTTGAATATAAATAAGGTTTATTCCAATGTAGACTCGTGGACTAGAAGGATGGACTCAAATACTTGGGCTTCTATATCAATCCAAACAAGTACAAAAGAGAAGATTAGCAATGGATGATTTCAAAAATTGAAAAGCAACTCAAATGTTGGAGTTTTTGCTGGCTATTGAGAGCAGGAAGACGGGTATTAATTAATTTTGTACTGAACCCATTCCCATTTTTTGGATGTCGTTATCATGGATTCCCAAAGGAATCCTTAACAAGACCCATAAGTCATGCAATAAATTTTTGTGGTGGGGATCAAAAGAAGGACAAGGTTTCCCTTGGGTCAAGTGGGAATTGATTTCTATTCCAAAAAAGTGGGGAGAGTGGGGTCTAAAAAACCTACTTTTGTTTCTCTAAAGCTCTACAACAAAGATTGGATGGAGATTAATATCAACCTCAAGCTTATGGACAAAAGCTATATTTAAAAAACATATCTTTCCAAGATAAATGGAAGAGTGGATAAGAGATTCAAATAAGAGTCAGAGGAATATTTTTGCGATCTAGAAGGTTGTCCTGGAATCCTTTCTTGTGATCGAGAAAGGATCAACTTGGAATGTTAGGTATAGGGAAAGAGTGAGAATTAGATAGGACCCTTGGATTAGATGCATGGATGGATTTAAATTTCTCATTGAGATTGTAGAGTTCCTCAAGCAGAGGGGTATTTGAACTTTAAATTATGTGTCAGATCCTACAACATCCTCCATTTGGCATAGGGATGGGAAAGTCCACAAGGTTTGAATATTCCAGAAGAATGACATCAACAATGGATAAACTACACAGAATCTCTAAAATGCTATCATGTGAGAATATTAGAGTGTCTAGACAAGATTTGATGGATTCTCTCGATCTATAGTGACTATAGACCCAAGGAAGGCTATCTCTTTATCATTGTAAACAAAGAGCCCGAGGAGATATCCTGATGGTGGAAACTTTTATGGCATCTAAAATGGCCGACTAGAGTTAGGCTATTTTTTTGGTGCCTCCTAAAAAACAAAATTCGATCGAGTGAAAATATGAAAAAAAGTAAGTATGCTAGGTCTAGCTAGTGTTCATTGTGTATAGAGGTGGAAGAATCTACAAATCATCATTTTGTGTTCTACCCATTAGTCATTTCTTTATGGGAGACAGTTCGCAGCAAGGTTACCATTAATATGGTAGTGGTAAGGAGTTTCTATCCAAGAATCCTAGCAAAGTTGGTGGAACGAATGAATATGACAAATCTCAAGAATCTTCCTCCTTTGATATGTTGGGGCACTTGGCTTCAGAGGAATCAAAAGATTTTTTTTGAAAGTGACACCCAACAAGATTTAATCACTGCTCAAATCCTAGCAATTTATGACCAAATTCCAAATGAGACTATATCCTCTAAATCCCATTCTGTTACAAAATAAAGGATAGATTACAACCATCCATGGGCTTATTTTGATGGGTCCTCTCAAGATGGTGCGGGGGGAGGGGAGGCATTCTGTACCTTAACGATTAGCATCGTTTTCAAATAAAATTTGTGTTAGGCCAGGGGTAAAAAATCTGTGAGGAGCTTATGAGCTTAAAGATCCTCTTATTATTTGTCATTGAGAAGGATTGCTAACATCTTCAGATAATTGGTGATTCACTTATAGTGGTCAAATTGTTTAATAAAGTTTCCTTATGTCACGCGCACACAGTTAGTCCGCTTTTATCATAAGTTTTGATGCTTAAAATAAAGTTTGATCTAATCACTTGTCACTACATCCACAAGGAAAGGAACATGGGTGCCGATGAACTATCTAAAGAAGGTGCACAACATACCTAGGGATCATGGCAGATATCAGAGCAAAATGATGGCCAACATTTTGAGTACTACCATCAATCATTCATAGAACAACACCTTGGACCAACAGAGCAAGGGACTGGATATATATATTTTTTGCTTTCTTCGGTTGAAAACGACAAATGATTTTGTTTTTGGTTACATATGTATACTGACAGCTAGTGATGCAACTTTGGTTGCCATAGTATAGGACCGTCATGCTTGTTTTTTATATTATTAGGCACAATGCAACAAATAGGTATAGATATGCTTTTTTAGACTCTACAACATGTAATTTTCATTCTAAACTTTAATGGAAATTATGATTTTTCCTACTCGGAAAAATCGAATAAAAAAATAATTAATTAGTTATTTACCACTTAAAATTAGAAAGGAAAAGTTTTGTGGGATTCTGGAAATTTTCAGAAGTGTAAAACTTTGTGTAAATTTGATTGGTTTTCAATATGCAAAATGTAATTTTTTTTTTGATTAAATATTTTAATCTTATAGAATTTGAGTAAGTCATTTATAGAAAATACTATAAATTGTTGATTTTTTTTGTGGAAAAACCATGAAAATTTGGCCCATGGGTTGAATTTAGCCTCTAAAATTTACCTTAGTCCCTGTGGGATTATGCCCATGCATAATATCTTGAAATAACTTAAAATACCTTAATCATATGTTTATGAAATATCCTTATATCTAGGTAATACATGAATGCATATAATCTGACTTGAGAAGAAGCATTCACTAAATTGCAAATATATCAATGTTCATTGGCAAATGCCCAGTTGAAAGCTTCAACCCAAAGTTGGGGCTAAATTGTAGGTAGTCATTCTAGATGTGATGAGGTAGAATTTATCATTAGAGCATAACAAGAGTATCTTCCCATGGATAATCACATATTAACACAAAAAATATAGCTCAAAGCATAATTAGGATAATCACATGTCCAAATTAGATTGAGTATATGAAGGATGTAGTAGAATAAAAAGATAAGTTAGAATAATCGAAAAGTCAAATCTCCGAGTTATTCCAATATTGTGTATAAACTAGCCTAAAAGATCACATATCCTGTAAGCGACATCCAATGACTCCATTATCTTTAATATTAAATTTTGATGGGATTTTGAGAAGAGATTTAGTAAAATAGGCATAGGAAGAATTGTCAAAGACTACTTAGGAAATCCAATTGCTTAGTATGGACAATATATAGGGGTATCTACTAATAATTCTATTGGCATTACAGTGCTACAAAAAGACATAGTGTTGGTGAAGGAAATGAGAATCAAGTTCTTAGAGATGGAAGGAGATTTTATCTTATTAGGTTTGAGAGAATAGACAATTCCAAATTAGTGGCATTATGTGTAACTTCGCATAAAAATGAAAAATATTTGTTTCCCATATATTTGACCTCATTTATAGGATAATTGCAATTACTTATCCCATTGCATTTATCCTACAAATGAGGTGGACATTCCTAGAGACAAGTCATGCCACATATGAAGATTAAGGAATGGGATAATTAATGAGCTAGTTACCCTAGTGATAAATTTGAATCATGGTTTACAAGAAGTATGGTGAAAGTACCATCTAAGCAATATAACTTATCCCTATAAAAATAGAATAAATGATCAAAATGGAGCAACAAGAGACAAATTTGGAAAAATAGGCAACAATAACCTCAACATCTCTACATGATGGAAATGAAAATTCACATACACGAAAGAACAAGCGATGGGGAAGGGCATATTATGTCCCGTGTACACTAAGTGAAGCATAGTTATGTACTAGAAGCAATCAAGGATGGAAGTATGGCATCCCTACTTAGAAATCCTAACCATGGGATAAGTAGTCACAATACATTGTTTTCAAAATTATAACCCTTGGAGGCCATATCCCTATAATTCCAACCAAATAAGCCTTCTATGAAGGACCAAAATTTAAAAAAAATGAATGCATAGGTGCGATAATTAAAATGCAATAAAAGTAAACATGCATGAATTAATATAGATTTGTGGCAACTAAATTCTCATGACTAGAAACAAGCATATTCATGCACAACATGCAAGATACACAGTTTTTTTTTTTTGGTAACTCAAAAATATCTATTCAATATAGTTGTTAATATTTACATGGTTGTTCTAAAGAATTCTATTGGTCTCATCTCGAGTGAGTTTGTTTATCCTGCTAACTGACCAAGACAAACATTCCCAAAATGTACATAAGCTAGCTGATTATAGCCTCATAGGTCACATATGCCAAAAAACCATCAAAACTAATAGGACACTAGTGGACATAGTCAATCATCTGAAGTGAAAAAAGTCAGATTGCATGGCCCAGTCCTTGGTGGAGGGGGAGGTCGGTAAATGCAATCGATATGTTTCTTCAGGTGTACCAACTAAGCTTCCAACTACTCCAATTTTTCCAAGATGCTTGTATGTTGATGTCATACCACCACTACACTTTCCCTTAGGTAACATTGGAAGGACTAAATATGGGTCAGAGCAGCCATAAAGGCCTCGTGCTCCTCTCGGTGGTTCTTCTCGTAATTCTCCAACTATGCTTTTAGTGAATGTTATGGTTGAGATGGAGCGACACAAAGGGGTTTTCCACCCTTCCTCTGCAACGGTCGACACCCTCTGCGAGAGCCTAGAGCCCACACCCTCCCCCTCCTAATAGAACCTGCAAACATTGTCACCTTGCCTTGACAAGGCCCACTCGGTGTAGGCTCAGAGGCTTTGCCTTTATTAGTGATAACTAGGCAGGATCTTCATCTAGGAGCTATGGAAGAAAGTTTGAACCAAAGCAAACCTCCTGAAAGTGCCTCCCCATGGAACACCAAAGCATCTTCAAACACATGAAGATGGTGGCTCCTCCTACAACTTCAGACCATTACTATATTGTTGCTAACACCTCACTAGAACTATTAATATTAAACAATTGTCTGCTCTAGAACCAGATAGACCCTTCAAATGAACCATGTATACTATCAAGAATTCCACCTCGATGGTAAGGACCCAACAATAAATGGAAAGAATTCAAACCAAAATTAAGGACCACCACCAAAAAATACCAAACCACCACAACTAGAACTACCACCTTTGAATTCAACAAACATAATCCAAACCACCCCAATAATAAACATTGAAACCCACAAGTAGGTTTTGACCATAAACTAGACACATGCACGATAATAGAATTCAGAGACAAAAACAAGAAGGGAGGCAAGGAAACAGATTCTGAATGAGTAACCAACACACCACCCCGCTTGTTGCATGGGTGAGACCTGCTCACAGATCCCCCTCCCACTCTAACTCTAATACCAAACTGACCACAAAGGGTGGAATTCCAATCAAACAACAACCTAGGGAAAATTTCAGACCAAGGTCGAAACCAGAGATGTACAAAGTTACCTTATGCTTTCAGTGGGCGCCAAAGAGGTTGCAAGGAAGGTTGAGAGGTGGTGTTGCACCCAACAGTCATATGCAGGCTTCCGCCTGCCCAATTACTGGTAGTGTCACAATGTTCCTCTCGGTTTAAACTCCAGTTGTTTCTAGAGCATTGGAATTCATGCACTCGACACCAAGCTACCCCTTCTGCTTCACACCATAACTAGAATGTTGCCATGATGAAGCCCATATTGCACCTTATGTAAAACCTGAACCACCTACGTGGGTGCAAATGTCTTCCTTTGTTGGCGTCTACTCTCACATGAACAACCTACTCCGAGTAATGCCACACTCCCAATTGTCCTCCAACATGCATGGTTAACCTTGATAAGGGTAAGGCATGACACCCAACTGCCTCAGGATTTACACCCCCATCGGGGAGCAAGATACATATATTTCAATAACATAAAATAACATTATTCTGCATATTCATAAAGAGTAATAAAGCACTTTACTTTACCACAAGATGGTTCAAGAATTGGTCGTGTATTGGTAATTTTCCAACCAACCATAGGTATTTAATGATATACCATCCTCATTCTATGTTATCAGTTCTAATATGCAAAGGAATAAAGCTATAGACTTCTATCTTTGACAACTAACCCATTTGCTCTTATGCTTAAATAATTTGCTTGTTACAAAGAACTTAGGCATCTTTTCCAACCGTCGGATCATGGATATGCTACTCTCTTCCACTATTGCACGAAACACACATTTTTTTTATATAACACAACACAATCCCTCATTTATTATGATTTTATTTTCACCTTTATGCAATTATTTCCTTATTCATATTAAAAAACTTGAATCACTTTTTATTCTAAGGAAAAATAGTCAAAGGATACATTCATTAATATATTCGATAAGGCATCCATTTGCTAACTAAGAGGACTTATGAAAAGCATCACTAAATGTTTGATAATATCTATAGCCATTTAACTAAATGGAACAAATAAAAATTATCATTTTAGCAACAAGAAAAAAACAACCTTATTAGTCACTGACCTTGTTGTCACGTGTCATACCATCTTATCTTTATGTGCATTCTTGGTTGGAAAAGGAAGAGTCGAAGTCCAAAAATCGAAGGGAAAGCCAAAAAGGAAGGGCCAAAGTCTGAAATCTAAGGGAGAGTTGAAAATCGAGAGCTGATATCGGAAGGACTGAAATAAAGGCATATTGATACTTCAGGATTTCAGAGGTCAGAATATAAGAGACCTCGAGGGTCTATTTAAAAGGTGGACCCAAAATTTCATGTCGAAACCTCAACATTTTAGAACCCGATATCGGAAGGAGAAGACTTCGGAGTAGAGTGACATCAGAATATTGGAGTTTCGTAACTCCTTAAAAATGGGATTTCTTTAGAAGCGCCAAAGTAGCAAGGAACAGGGGAAATACACAGGAAATCATTGCAAGACCAAGGACCCCAAGGACCTTTTCTCTCTCCTTCAGAGGACACATGGCAGCAGATAAGTGGCTCTAAGAAGCTAACGAGTTAGATAACGTCAACATGACGTGACCATACAGTGGACACATGGTAATCAGTTTCAGAAAATTTGAGGACCTAATGGGGTAAATTTGGATGACAAGTGTCACCATTCAGGTGGTACCACATGGAAATTATAACGTCAGCATGACATCATATCAGAGGTCGGCTTTTCAAAAGCTGGAGTTTTCGTAACTCCTATCAAATTGTTTCATAAAAAGTTTCGATCCGATGAAGGGGCTCCAATTTTGAGTGGATTTTGGTCACAATGACTCCAAAGAACCCATATCGGAGAGATGGTCTAGCACCTATGTGTCGTGGAGAATATTGGAGGTTGGAGCTTTCAAAATCCCTTTGTAATTGCATTAGAGAAAAACTTACGATGGGAGTTTCTTCCAATGTTGAATAATGTTTGGTCATGGAAACCCAAAGAACGAATGGGAGAGAGAAAATACACTACGAGATAGGCCCCTGACAGGATCTTAACGACCTTCGCACTTGAGCGCTAAGCCTCTGGAGAGAGAACTCGGTCCCATGGAGGAGAAATAGGAAGAGGGACTAAGCAACAAGAAGCTAAGGGACAATCAAAACATCATAATATTGTAACATTCTCTTAATAAAAGTTACGATATACAGGGATCCGAAATATCCAATGCAGTGTTGTATGAAAGCCTTTGGTCACAGCTCACGGTTCTATGGTAAGATAAACAAAAGGGGGCTAAGCACGAAAGGGCTAAAGGCATCATAACTTTGGATTTTTGTAATGTCATTTTAAATAAAGTTATAATGAGTCATGGCTTCAAAGTTGCATTATGCTATATTATAGGATGTATTGGGCCTCGATAATGTACCGACAAAGTAATAAAGGGGTGGATGGGTCAACAACTATGTCACGGAGCACATTCAACATCACCACACCTGATCACGGTCAGCTCCAAGAGGGGGAATTAAATAGTTAGAGAAAGAAAGCGATAGGCGAATTGGTCAATAATCATGGAGGAATATCATAAATAAGTGTGGCCAGATCATCAGCCAACCACTAATTCAGACACTGAAGCTTGAGTTCGCCTAAGGGAATTAGAGGAGTTGGCATGGAGATATTTTGTTGTGTCAATCATGACACCTCATGTTTCTCATGTTTTGTTAATTTTTTCCTTTTTAAGAAAAGAATATGTAACAACCCTAGTGAAAAGTTCATGTAATAAAAGTTAATAAAGGCAAAATAAGACCACGGTTAAGGGACACTTATTCCAAGCTGAATGTTGGGAAAATATATCCTAGTGGGAATCATTGGATGTGTGTTTTGGCTAAGGAAAAATGTGAAAGGCTAAGGCAAAATGACATTTTTGACACATTTATTTATGAAAATAAAGGAAATTAGGAGAAAAGGAAGGTAAAAGGTCACAGGTTGCATGTGAGGAGGAAATTGAAGGAAAATAATGGAAAATGAAGAAATTAGAGGCCTCATGCATACAAGGGCTTCTTAGGATCAGTTCATGGCTTTTGTCAAGTTCAAGTTTGGAGTTGTCTCATTATTCTCTCTCTCTCACTCTCTTGGTCACTTAGAGTTTCTTGAAGCACTCTAGTTTGGAGAAAAGGAAAGGGATGACAAGTAAAGGAAAGGGAAAGCATGCAAGGAACAAGGAAAGGAAAGTAAGATCAAGTAGCTTCAGAAGGAATACTTGCAGGTAACCTTTTGAATGTGTGATTTCCTAGCTGGTTTTGACATGCATGGCTTCACATGTTGGTGTATGGTTCTCTTACTGTCAGTGGCATGGTTTTACTAGGTTATGACAGTGGTTTTTAGCTTAGCCTAGACTTTTTTCAGATGCCATGGTGTGTTGGGATGTTGATCTTGGTTTTGAGCTTTGGAATTGCTGGATGGGTTTTAGAATCTGGGGTGGAGGTGGTCTCAAGGTTCATTTCCAAAGGCCTAGGAATCCTGATGAGCCCCAATTTTGGTACAATTTGGGCTCATTTTGGCCTATTTTGCTTGCTCAAACCATTCATATTTATTTGCTTATGCATGCATTTCTTAGTTTATTCATGTTGTTTGTAGGAAGAAGGTTAGACACTTTATCTACGTGACTAATGCATTATGATTCCAGGTTTTGGCATTAAAAAGGGAGCAAGAGACAACGAAAAAGGGGATAAGGAAACAATGAGGTGGCACTGCTGATTTTGTGGAGAGATGTCCACGGTCTTGGGACATTCCTCGTGATTCCCACCAAGAACTCCGAGCTCCAATCCATCTCCCCTCCGAGCTCAAGAAGCAGCCAGCTGTCCTACATGAACAGCAGTCATAAACTGTTCTACAAGAGCAGTAGTTATGACTGCCCTACAGGATCCGTAGTTAGACTCTAGTTGGACAACCGAGCTCCTAAAATCAAGGGCACTCGGTGGATCATCGTTTTTGTATAAATATGAAGGCCTTAGCCTTAGATGGTTGTTGAAACTCTCGTATTACTATTGTAATTTTGGAGCACAGTTCAGTTTTCGTTCCTTTTTGTAAGCCAATTTGGCATGACATCAGATTATGAATAAAGAAGGCAGTTTGTGATCTAGTTCTGAGTTTTCTTAGGAGACTATAGCTCTCAGGTTAGGGCCCAACCTGAGAGTCATAGATCCCCTCTATTGTAGTGTTGTTTCCATTTCATTTCCAGCACTTTAAGTTTTCGTTTGCACATGCAATTCGAATTACAGTTTGGTGATTTGGTTTTCTTATGAGTAGGATAGATTTTGCTTATGGTACAGTTGATTCCACTTGCTTGGTGTAGCAGAGGATATATACCATCAATTGGAGCTCCAGCAAAACGGTTGTTAAGGCTCACTTCCATCTCTCTTGAAGATTGGGGTGCAGTCCATAACTAGCCACCAAAAACACGCATTACTTTACTTGATGATTGCTGCAATACAGTCACGGTTTTGATTAGATGCTTCCTTGTCATTCACACCTGCACACTTACTTTCATCATAGCCTCATACATATTTCTCTTTGCGTTTTGGATTGTTGTTCATTGAATTCATGGCATAAGTAATTTAGGTAGATGCATTTTCGGTTGGGTGACAGTCATAATCATTTGTTTCATTTACACTCCTCTTTCTCGTTCCATTACCATCTCCTCCATCTTGATCACGCATGCAAACATATCTCCTCGACCTTCACTTCGTTTTGTCCTCTCCCAAAGTCTTCCACTCCTCACGTAACTTCATTTCCTAACCTTTCATTGACATAACCCCTTACCTCCAACATACTCCCTACACCCATTTCCCATCTCATTCCTCCACTTCTGAGCCATCACCAGCCTTATCCTTACCTCACATATCTCTTCCTACCATTCCATCACTCCTCCATCACTTTAAACCTTCACAGTAGGTCATCCTGTAGCAGCTTATAGACATCCTATAGAAACCTCTGAGTATCCTGTAGGATCCCCTGCAGACATCCTGTAGGAGGCCATTCACTCGGATGCTGAGCTTCTGAATGTGGAAAACCTCTGTGGATGGACGCTAAGGGTCCATAGGGACCTCACCTAGCCTCCCCAACCTGTTCCACGCTTTCCTTCCTTCTCCATCCCATCTGCACAACCAAACCTAACAATCATAATCATTCCATCCATTTAAAGGAAAAATACAAAAACATGTCTTTTATGATGCAAGCAGTTTAGATCCATGCATTTTCACTTATCAGAGGTAACAACAGCATTGGTAGAAGTTTCCTTCACGTCATTTGCATTATAGAGGCTAGACTAGTTAAATTAGGGTTTCCTAGGTTTACATGCTTTGATTTGCTTTCAGTTCATTTTTGTCAAGTAGATTAGTCTTCTTTGAGCTAGCTTTCATCCATCATTGATAAAGCTTCTTCTGTGAGCCCATAGAAGTTGGCTTGAGCCCTAGCGGACTTGTGCCAGCTGACCAAGTGACAGCTGCGACAAGAGCTAGTACTTGTGCATACAGCACCGTCGCTTCCAAGTTTGTACGAACTACCGGGTTGATAAAATGAGAGGCAAGAAGCCCCAGGAGTTGTAACATTATTGCTACAATACTGGAGCTCACCACCTGCCAGCCAAAAGCTTCTTATTCCCATTAACCCCATTACCTCTAGTATCTATGCTCAACCTAAAACTCACAAAGGGACATTCCCCTTAGACCTAATGTTAGCACTATTGGTAGATCCACCCATGCCCTTTCCAGGTTCCTTGTTAAGAAGCTTCGACGCTTTTTCAACCACTATTCCTCCTTTATTAAAGACTCCGTTGATTTCATCCAAAAAATCAAGCACCTCAAACTTGGTGAAAATGGCATCATTGTTATCTTTTATGTCATATCCTTATTTACCAAATTTATTTCCCTGAAGCCGTTGAGCTTATTTATAAGCTTGTAGACTCTAATATCCTCAAACTTATCAAAATTTGTCTTACCACTACCTTTTTCACCTTTGACAGAGTATGTTATGAGAAAACCAAGGGCACAACTACAAGTTCATCCCTCTCCCTTGTTGTGGCTAACATTTTTATGGAACACTTTGAAACTATAGCCCTCAAGTCTTACCATTTAAAACCTAAATCTAGAAATTATTTGTTGAAGACACTTTTGTTATTTGGTCCCATGGATTACCAACTCTCCAAGCCTTCCTTTCTTGTCTCAATAACATATCCTCTCACGTCCAGTTCACTATGTAACTTGAAGAAACCCATTCCCTCCCCTTTATTAATGTCCTTGTCTCTCTCCTTCCTTATGGTTCCCTTACTCACCAATTCTATTAGAAGAAGACTCACACCAATAGCTACCTTCATGCCAAATCCCACCATCACCCTACTAAATAATTTGTCATGCTTAAAATCTTGTCACTAGAGCCACTCGAATCTCCTAATCCCATTACTTTCCCATTAACAAAGCTCATCTCACCAAATCCCCCAAATCCAATGGTTACTCCTCATCCTAATCAACAAGGCCTTTCCCTCCATTCTCCACCACCAACCTAAAATCCATTCCATTAATCTTGCCATGGCCAAAGTAACCCTGCTCTACATTCAATGGGTTATTGATCATTTATCCAAAATTCTATATAAAAATAACATCAAAAAATTTTTCAAACCCCAAAAAACGCTTAGCCATCTCTTCAGATCATCCAAGGACAAGAATAACCCTATGCTAGGTCTCAGAGCCTATGAAATCTCTTGCTCCAGTGGAAAGTCTAAAATAGGGCAAGCGGGAAGATCCTTCAAATCTCGGATCAAAGAACATATGGTTGTTGGCTTGATGGGGCTTGACCCAGGTTTGGAGTTATTTAGCTAAACAAATCCCTGTACTACTAGCCCTTTCGACAACAGTCCATGGAGCATGGAATGAGGTCTCACCCGAAGCAGTATGGGGGGATGTTGGAATCAATTTTCCGCACCCTTGAGATGTCTAAGGGGTTGATTTAGTCCAACTGTGAATACCTTCGTGTAGATCACTTCATGTACTTTCCTGACCTGCGAGGCCTTCACACCTTGTTATATTCACCTTCCCGCAGCCCTAACGAGGGGCTGAGGAGCTTTCGTGCTGTTAGAGTAGTGATCTGCACTATTTCCCCAAGTTACAGTGTGGATCTTACTTATCTTCTTATAAAAATTAGTTATCTTTGCATAAACAAATATTTTATCTTATAGTCACTTATTCAACATATTCATATAAGTCCGTGCAGCAAATAAACAATAAACTTGCAATTCATACCCAATATACTTCAATGCATAAAACAGGAAAAGATACACAGAAATAATTTAAGACTTCTCTTTATTAATGCTTCAATCAGTTACAAACTCAACTTGCCCTGCACACTCAGCTGCAGGGGTCCGCGCACTTAGCTACGGACTACTAGGCCTCTACACAGTTAGTTGCAAAGCCTTCTCCTACTCTATGACCCAAAGACATGACTTTACACTTTAGACTCAATGCTTCCTCATTAGATCTCCTATCTTCTTTTATTCCATAGATTAGATGTCTCTTTACACTTATAGCCTCGCTCTATTTATACAATCCCATGGTCCGTGGACCATGGGTAGAACTCTCAAGCCGACATTACATTACAAAAGTAAGGGAGGACGACCCTATGACTTAATTACAACTTCGCATTCCGTGCCCACAAATCGTGAAGTCTTTACATCGAACTTAGTCAAAACTTGGGCTTCAAGCCCCAAAACCTGCATTGGAGGGATCCCACACCCAGCAGGCGCCCACCACAAACATCATGACTCACCCTCGAGTCACTCTGTCAATGTGGAGATCTTCGTGTAGAGACCTCCCAATTCTACTTGAATTGCTACAAGGTCAGTAATGCACTAAGCAGCTGCCTGTTGTATCTCTTGTACATGTTGTTCAGAGACTGTGGTGTCTGAACTACTTCCCTGTATCTGCTCCTGCATCCCCTGCATCTGTTTATAGTTATGTGCCCTCTTTTCGCTGCTTGGAGTGCTAAGACTGTGCTTCTTTTGGCTAGTCAGACAGTCGAGCCACCTGCGTATGGCTTCAACCGCCCATCAATCACTTTTCCTAGAAAGAGTCTATTTTTTAACTTGATTGTCTGCATCGCGCACTTCACCATTTGTATCGTGCCATCATTGGTGATCCCTCTCGTAATATATAGTCCATTCCAAGGCATCAAGTTGATCAACTCTCGGCGGTAATCCCCAAATTTGTTAATGCAATCATGCACACCCTGTTTTATCACTATAGTTTTCTTATCGAGAAAATCCTTCTTTATTTCTTCCTCAAGATTTTTGACATCTGCTTCCACCAGAGCACTTTTCTCCCTTAACCGAACTCTTTCATTCATGAGTTCTTGGAGCCTAAGATTACCTCGTTGGATATCTTCATCAGGTCCCAAGCATTCCTCTTTGTTCAGCTGCGTGATCCCTTCTTCCAAGGCTTCACTAACCGTTATATCCATGGCACTGCTATGCGCGGACTAAGCATAATATACTCCATCGGTGTTACAGAGGTTGCTCCATAGGCCAGCCTAGAAGGCGTTTGTCCCGTTAGTTTCTTACATGCTGTCTTATAAGCCCACAAAACTGCTGGTACGCGTAGGTTCCAATCACTTCGCTGTGCATTATATACCTTGTTCAATGCTTCACACACTTCATTAAAGGCTTTTGCATGGGTAACCTTTTGCACACTCGTTCTTTCCATACTCTGTCATTTCAACTGGAGGGAAAATTCATGTAATGGCCTCCCCAAACTGTGCTTATTGACTGTGTTCCTAAACACGAAGTCCATGGGTATTTGTGCAGGTTGTTTACCATATACATGTACCCACATGGAGAGATGCATGCACGGACCATCCCGTACATTGTATTTATCTGTTAGTTGCATCTTAGGGTTCCCAAAATGCATGTGCATCATTCTCCTGCATTTGCGCCAGTCCTCAAAGCTTCCTTGGTGCGTACCCCACCACCTTGCAGGTGTAGCGCGCAGTACCCACTTCAAAGCCTCGAATTATTGTTTCTTCGGAACCTCCCTTTCAAATATGTCCAAGAAAGCATCTACCTCACCTAATCCATCATAAGTAGGCAAATCTCTCACTTCTGTTGATACGCAATGCAACGAGCTTGTAATCATGTTACAGTTCAACGTGGTTACCTCATGTAACCGGTTCTTCCATCGCTCTATCCTTCATCTGAATGCGACATACAGGAGCTTTCACACTCCCATGAGATTCGTCGATCTGCGGTGGGATTTACCTAGTCTTGCTCTTGCGCAGTTATCTTGTAGATGTAGTGCAAATCATCATCGCTTTCATAGTCGCGCACCGGCTTTGCGAAGTGTGATCCTTCCGCAGGGTCCAAAGGTACGACTACGCACAGAGACTTTTTCTCAAAATGCATCTTGCGCTTCTTCAGATTTCTCACCCTATTCATGTCAGTGGCCCAATCGATTCCTAAGAGTGCAGGGTAGGGATTGTTGTCATCAATAATCTCTATCACTTAAAAGTCTGCTAGCGCGTCGCTCCTTTAATATCCACAGTGATCTCCTGCAATCTCCCCGTAGGTATTATCTTTTGTTGGTTCATTATTCGTAGCTGGATAGGAGATCATTGCAGTGTAGGCCTTCCCATGCATTCCCATGTCTGCTTCGGTAGAATGTTCACATCTGATCGTAAATCCAGAATTACCTAGTCCATCTCATATTCTCCAATCTACGTGGTCAACCTCATTTCTCTTCTCGTCCTCATCGCATGCTTTCGAATCTTTCAAACCACGTGAGGCTCTCCTGGTGTGGTCCCAATGAATCTGTTAATGAGTTCCTACAATCTCTTTACAGCCTTATTGTCGTGCAGTAGCTTCATGCATGTTTCTAAGAACATCATAAGCATAGATGGGTCCATTTCCAGCTCCGACCTATCCTTGTTTCCTGAAGTGGAGGCATCAACGAAGCTCTTCTTAGATTCAATGAAGGTTTCCTTACAACACTCCAAATCAAACCCTGGTTCTTTCGTTGGAGCCTTGTGAACCCAAGTACTATCTTCAGGATGTTTTCCTTTATCATCTCATGTCGTGATTCCACTTCGAAGCACAATGTTAACATTTGGATCTTCCTCGCGTGGCTCAGAGCTCATCATCTGTAGGTTCTAATTCGAGGGAGGTTGGAGCGCTCCCTTGTCGCGCAGCCTAGCTATCAACATAGGACAGTCCTCCATCTCGTGATCAAACAAGGTACAATACAGACATGATGGACGTGTTGAATTCATACAATCACAAGCATAATGTCCTGGCCCTCTACAATTGTAGCATACCAGCTATCCATGACCTCTTCTAGGTCCTCCTCCACCTCAGCCTCGTCCGTGACCTTGAAATCCAGTTCGCGCCACTCTTGCGTTCTAGTTAAGGGGCCACGTTTCGGCGTGAACTCTATAGGTGGGAGTCTTATCCATCATTAGCTCATAGTTTCTACAGGTGCGCTCATCGTGTCCAATCAATCTACAAAAATTACAGAAAAATTGTTGCAAATTCTGTGTGTACTTTTGTAACAAATGGCAGTTGTCCATAGCATGGTTTCCTCCTATTTGACAAATCATGCACCACAAAGCAAGTGTCGTGCTAGGTCTTGCTTATGCCTCCAGCCTTAACGGCATTAGCCCTCCTCCTACGAGGTAATTTTCAAACACAGGGGAATGGTCCTTATCATGACCCTAACCATTGCATTTTATGCACCATACTTCTTCGTGCACTTCTGGGTGAGCTGTCCTGTCCTGTTTTAGACTCTACATCTCAAGGCATAATATTTTCAACTGTGCATGGATCTACTGAACTCCCAAGTTAGGATCCTGTATCAGGGTCTCATGCAGCCTCATTGTGATCTCCAAGGCCTTTTCCTAAGTCGTTAACCTCTATTCTGATAGTGCATTCCTCAAATGTGATGTCAGCGATGCTACAAACCATTCGTGGTGCTTTCCATCTGTCAAAGTCATATTAGCTTCATGAATTGTACACTTCAGTCTCTAATCCAACTCCCAAGGAGTCTCACCTAGTAGCATTATGATCTCTTTGAATCCAATGATTGACTGCACCTCTAACTTTGGCTTGCTAAATTCTCTATTCAACACAATTTGGATATCAGCGATCCTTGCATTTGGATTGTCGTTAGAATGCTTAATATACTAGGTCAACACATGATCCTACAAAGCACTGACCAACATCGCTTTCTTTATATTATCATCTGCCACTCCTTGTGCTTCCCATATTTCTCTTATTACAAACCAAAACTGGTTTGGATCTTCATTTCCTACTCCCTTGAACACAGGCAACTTAATCGCGCTTTCCATATTGATTAGCGGTGGTGGCAGAGGTGGTATGGGTGAATATGGAGGTGAAGGCGGTGAAGATGGTGGTGGTTTGGGTGGGGGTGGTGTGTGTGGATTCCTCTACCTTATCAAATTGATCACACTTTGCGGTGAGATCTTCGCGAGCTCTTCCTCGTCCCCTCGCAGCGGTGAAATCAAAGGCTATTCTCTGGTCCCTTAGTTCCTTTGTTTCTATAGGTTTTTCCACTTCGCGTGGCTTCAGAAATCAAGGTAATTGCATAACCCTCTTTTCACACAGTAACATTTTAATCCAAGTATTCAGTGACTTTACGTACTTACCTAGCGATCCTTTGAAAAAGTGTTGCTCTACCTCGCTATATCTGACTGAAGTATCTACCACGAACGCATTAATGAATCCTCCTATAATCTGATCGAGCCAGTGATCAACAGTATGCATGATCTTATCCTCTAATTCTTCCAATCTGTGCACCAACTCTAGGGTCCACACAATAGGATTGTCAAGCTTCCACCTTCCTTGGTTATCTGCTAGCTTCGCAATCCACTCGTACAGCTCTCTAGGCAAAGATGCGAAGAAAATTTCATGGATCTCTGTGTACAGGTAGCAGCCTAACCACTCTTCCTTTGGTAGTCACGGGTTCTTGTTCTCCTATGCCATGAACTCGTGAATTCTCCTATCCAACCAACCTTCAATTTCTTTCTTAGTTGGATTCCAATGATACGACATCAAACCCCCGGATGCGGGTGATGGCACGTCTCAAAGGGCCGAGCCACATGTCCACCATGTGCCGCCCCGTGCTCACATAAATGCTTGATGGAATTAGCCGTCAAAGGCTTAATCCTGCACAGTATGAGCTCTGGGCATTCAATGCCGAGCAGAGTGAAGAGATGGCTGCAGTTATGGAGCGCTCCCAACGAGGGAATGTAGCGGGTTACCAAGATGTGGAGAAGCAGAAATCAGTTCATCGTTATGGTGGAGTTGGGGAACTACAAAAGCAGAGACATTCGACGCAGGTGTAGACTCAGAGGTGGGCGGTTATCCTACCACCTCAATCTGCCATCTTGGCTTTTCGTCGCTCCAATTCAGGCTCTTGTCTTGGGGGAAAGCGGAAAATCGAGAGCAATCAGGGCAATCTGGCTATGAGGAAGATGGTTCTGGTGGCGAATTCAAAGGTTGTCGCATTCGGGAGGTTCTGGTGGCGAATTCCGCCTTGTGGTTGGTCTCACAAGTCACCCAAGGCTATCAAGGGAGACGAAGGATTGCCCATGGCGAGGCTACGGGAGCGGCAACCTTGCAGGAGGGGATTTGGGCGAGGCTCATCCTCTCGCCCTCCAGCAGCGAGGGAGCACCACCACTGCTGCTGCTGCTATTGCTATAGAAGGGCAGGGGTTAAGCCACTCCAAGCTGGGCAATTCACGGAGGTTGGTAGCTCGAGCGAAGGGGAACCAGTCCTCCCAGCATTTGGCTTGGTTGTGTTCATTCTGGGCAACTCCTCGAATAATCTAGGTATCAATGCTCATATTTCAGTGCTTTTTACCCAAGCTCCTGAAGGGAATGACGGTGGGACACCTACAGGAATGGTGGAACCACCTCCAGAGGGCGCTGGAAAGGAGAGCCCTGTTCTGCAGCCACCCATTGAGGTGGGCACCTCAGGGAAGAAGACTATGCCCGCTGCCTCGCACCCCCAGGCGCAGGAATCTCAAGGCTCAGCAAAGGATAAATGGGCCGCCATGTGGGAAGGAATCCCTGAGGGCCAGGGATGGTGCACTATCGTGGCAGAGAAAAGTCCCGGCGATGAATGATCCTCCGACATGCGCTCCAGCTCTTGCCTTTCTCACTCAGCTCGGGTCCAGGATCATGGTTGCTGCGGGTATTTGGGTACGAGTTAGCACTGTGTTTGTTCACTTACAGTTTTTCATTCTGTCTAGTTTGTTTTGGTCGAGTTTACTCTCAGTCTGTCTTGTCTCTGTCGGTCTACAGTCTGGTTTTGAAGGAAGCCCCTGTGTGGGCCGTCATGCTCATGTTTAATTCAATGTGTCATGTTCTGTTGACTATCAAGTCGAATTGGTTTCCAGCCTCAGTTAGTTTGTTGGGGAATTTTGGAAGTCCTGTCGATGTTGCCCCTGCGTGGGAGCTTTTTGCTTCAAAGCTAAGATACCCAAGGTGCCACAGGCGGCCATGGAAGTCCTGCTTCACTGCTTGTAAAATTTTCCTGTAAATATAATATAATAGACTAGCTAGTTTTACCAAGAAAAAAAAAATGATACGACATCAAACATCTCTATGTAGATTCTGGTCCCGTCAATGGAACCATTTGTTGGCTAGATGGGGCCTGACCCAGGTTCGAAGTTATTTAGCCAAACCAATCCATGTACTACTGACCCTTTCGGCAATAGTCCGTGGAGTGGGACTGAGGTTTCACCCGAAGCAATATGGGGGGATGCTGGAACCAAGTTTCCGCACCCTTAAGATGTCTGAGGGGTTGATTTAGTCCAACTGTGAATACCTTCACATAGGTCACTTCGTGCACTTTCTTGACCTGCGAGACCTTCATGCCCTATTATACTCACCTTCACGTAGCCCTAACCAGGGGATGAGGAGATTTTGCGCTGCTAGAGCAACGATCTACGTTATTTCACCAAGTTACACTGCAGATGTTACTTATCTTCTTATAATAGTTAGTTGTCTTTGCGTAAATAGATATTTTATCTTATATTCACTTATTCAACAAATTCATATAAGTTCGCGCAACAAATAATTAGTAAACTTGCAATTCATACCGAATATACTTCAATGCATAAAACAGGGAAAGATACACAGAAATAATATAAAACTTCTCTTTATTAATGCTTCAATCAGTTATAGACTTAACCTACCCTATGCACTCAGCTGCAAGGGTTTGCACACTTAGCTGTGGACTACTAGGCCTTTGCGCACTCAACTGTAGAGCCTTCTGCTACTCTACGACCCAAAGACATGACTTTACACTTTAGACTTAATGCTTCCTCATTATATCTTCTATCTTCTTTTATTCCTTAGATTAGATGTCTCTTTACACTTAGAGCCTTGCTCTATTTATACAATCCCATGGTCCACGAACCATGGGTAGAACTCTCAAGTTGACATTACATTACAAAAGTAAGGGCAGACAACCCTATGACTTAATTACAACTTCGCGCTTCGCACCCACAAATCGTGGAGTCTTTACATTGGACTTAGTCAAAACTTGGGCTTCAAGCCCCAAAAATTCCCTTGGGCAGATCCTACGCCCAACAATGGTTTACACATACTGTAATCATATTACTAAATCTACCATCACTAAGCACTCCCAGACTACCAAACATCTCATTCTTTTTTATAAAGCCAAAATCTTTTCCTCAACCCCCTTCCACTCTAACCATGCCATTAGGGAAGCCCTAGAAATCAAAAATCATCCTAAAAACTTTAATCAAGAATATGGGTACCAATTAAACCATTATTGGAAACCCATTATCTATTTCTTGTCCTCTAAATTAGATCCTTCTAATATTAATTCTATCTCATCTTAACCCCTCCCTTTCATTCTTTATTCTCGACCCTCCTATTCATATCATTTAATTATTTCTTCTAATTTAAGTTCTTCTAGTTTTATCTATCTTTTCTTCAAGTCCTATCTAATTTAATTATTATCTCTCTTATTTAATCTATATATATCTTGTTTAATTCTTAATGTTATTCCTCAATCAAAAACATTTTATATCATAAATTGGTTCAATTTTCTCATTAATGATTGAATTCTTATTCTATTTTGGCCATACTAAATATTTTCATTTTATTTTTTTCATAATTAGTTCTATTTTAATCCTCGATTTTTATTACACCATTATGTTAAGTTTATATATATGTATAAACACACACACACACGCATATATGACTTGATTACCCATTTTCAATCTATATTAATTTAATTTTAATATTTACTAACACTTTTATTAATTTTATTAATTATTAATTTTATCATTAATTCAACTTTACCATAATAATAATAATAATAACCATTTCACCTTGATGTGGGTGACAACCATGCCATTAATGGCAATTAGATGGACGGGCGGCGAGAGGACTGGCCACATGGACGCTTGCGTTCCATCCCATGCCAGCCTGAAAGAAATTCATGGCGCCATGCAGGTGACATTAAATGGGTACTCTGGTGGAGATTTCTCCAGAATTCACATAGCAATGGCCTCCACAAACCATAATGTTACTCCTCCTCCCCTACTCCATAGCATTTGCCCACCTCAGGCAGCAGGGTCTTGTTCTCGCATTGTCACCAGAAGCCGCTGTTGGTTGCTCAACTGTGTAGACCTTGGTCATGGGTATCATTTCTCCCACACCAAGATCTACAATCTGAATCTAGCCCAGACTTCCTTCACTCATCCTCTGCTCCACCATTCAGCCAATTACCCCACTAATAGCTCCGCTTCGAATACTACCATGGCTCACATCCACCATCGAATGCGTAGCAAGAGAGGGGGATGTCATGGTGGAGGCATCCATCCTCCTGTGATGCCAAGCCCAGAATCTACCTCCCCATCCCCTTTTCCTGACATCCCTAATCCTTATGGTTCCTTCTCTAGCCGGTATCCTAATGCTGACAGTGGTCAAGGACGAGCTCTGCTCCAAGGTGCTAGCCGAAGGGACGCCGCTGTCCATACAACCAATTTTCCCCTACCCGCTCACCCTGCTCCCCACATGACACAATTTTGCTTTCACAAAACCCTAAATAGGCCTGTTATTACTGCCACAATCACCATCACTTTCTCTGAGGAAAGCGACCAGCAGGAAGCTCCACCAGAGAACAGTGGTGAGCAGTAGAGGGCTGCTCAAAGGAACAGGAGCGCCCGCAACCCAGGCAAGCAGCCGATGGACGAGGATGTTGCCACCCCACATGGCAAGGAGTTGGGTGGTAGTCAGCAAGCTGCTGAAGGTAGAGTTGGAGACATGCAGACACCAGGAGGCAGAGCGGGAGACACTTCTAGACTGCATGCCGCTGCAGGCATCTCTGCTGGCATTCAACCCGCTCATGGACTTCAGACCAACACGTCAGCAGAGGAGGAGGAGTGGTACTAGTACGCGTGTCTCATCGAGGAGGAGCCTGCCCTAGATGACCTATAGAATTGACACTTGGCAGCCAAGTGTCGCTCTTTTGCCAGCTGGGTGTTTCTTCTCCTTACTGGTGATTTTTTGATATGATATGTTTTGTCAAAACTCTACTGGCTATTTTTTCCATGTTTGATATTTTTTGGTTAAAGCTGGTAACCCCTGTGTGGGTTTGTTCTGCCTTCACGGACTGGTTTCCCCATCGATTGGGCAGTCAAATTATTTTTTGATAAATGATGGTCAGCACTGCTGAGCCCTGAACCTCTATGTAATCACATTTTGTTTCATATTAATAGAATAGTTTTACTTAGAAAAAAATAATAATAACAATTTCAATTATTAGTATTTTTTCGCAAATTAATGAGTTATGATTTCATTTCAATCTAATCAATTATAAGTAAATATATTCACATTTAACTTAATTTTATCCACCCTTAACTAACTTAATTAAATTAAATTAATCTTTTTAACTATTATCAACATGAAATTAAGATATTTTTTTTACTGTTATCAAAATTAAGTATATTATTTTTTCCATTGGGGGCATCTCAATTGGTCATGGCTATGAAAATGAAGTCTCACTGAATCGGAAGTTTTGGGTTCAAATCTTGTGCAATCCCCTAGGAGAAATCCCAGACCTACAGGGAGTTGGACAATTCGTAGGGCCCCCAAATATTTACTAGTAGTTATGTGTCAGGTAGGCTGCTAGGTCCTCTCAGTTACAAAAAATAAAATTGAGTATATTTATTATTATTATTATTTACCCCTGCTGAATTGAATCCTTTAATCTAAATTCAATTTTTAATTTTTATTAATCTTTTCTTCAAGTTTCTAATTTATTTTCTTTTAGTGTATAATTTATTTTCTTTCAGTTTCTAATCAACAGTCTCATCATTCTTACCCCCGCCCCCCCAATGGCTAAATCTTATCTCCTTCTTCTATTTAACTCAGTTTAGCACTCTTCACATCATCAGAAAGCTTAGTGTCCTTGAGGATGGGTGAATTATTCACCTAAAACGTTAGGTATATTAATAACAACACACAATTTACTAGAATATTTCCTCTACATCAACGCATCACCTCCAAAGCCTCTACTACCCAATAGTGGGAAAACTTCAACATGTGTAGGTTAAAGATGCTTTCATTTTCATTGAACTTAATGAAAAATAAATCAAACCAAGAACTCATTCCATAATGAACTGAAACACATTTTTCACCGCTATTACTAAGCACTTTTAACACCACACCCTTCCCTCCCTCCTCAACTCCATCTATAATAAAATGCCTATGATCTAGGTGGCTTTGAATTTGATAATTTTCCAAATTTGTATTGGGATTTTCCTAACCCATTTCGTTGGATCTTTCTATTTTACCATGTTGGATTTGACATTAGGTTACCATCATGTATAAATGAGAGAAAGTGATTCCTAGAAAGCCATATTCAAGACGAAGTTCAACTTCTTTAAGTGCATGGTTATGTCCTTTGGGACTACCAATGCTCCAACTACTTCTATGAGACTGATCATTGATTTGTTGCATTCCCATATAGGGTGATTTGTTATTATATATCTCAATGACAGTGTAATTATCAACTAGACTAGGAAGATAATGTCCAACACATCCACCATGTGTTGTGCATACTACACTCCAAGGAAATCTTAAAAATTCTATTTTTAGGTGGCCACCTATTTTATAACTGTATTTATTAATTTCCATAGTGGGTAGGAAGAATGGTCCTTGTAATGTGAAGGCCATCTTGAAGTGGCCTTTACCTCACTTTGAGCTTGAAATATTTTAAGGAAAGATGGACTTTTATTACAAGTTTATTTTTAATTCTCTAAGCTAGCATGTCTTTGCATCACGTCTACGATCAACAACACTTTGGTTGGATCCTAGATATAGAAGCCACCGTTCAAAAATAAAAAAAATTCTTGTCTTCCACCCAAATCCTATGTCTTATAAACATCTAACAACCCTTTTAGATTGAATGAAATTCCTTTCAATATGTCATTAGATTCATATCTAAACAAGGTATGAATTCTTGTATCTAATCATTTATAAATTTTATCAACTATCAAACTCAATTACAACACTTATGTTAAATAATTCTATTCATTAGTGAAAATTTTAAGGAACCAAAAGCAATATATTCTAGAAAAAGGAAAAATTATTCACATAGAACATAACCCTTTAATCTTTATGGATATATAATCCAAAATCCAAATTTATCAACATCTTAAGTGAGAAAATTACATCCAATAATTTCATTTGGTTCTCCTATACATAAAATGTTATTCTAATCAAGTTTCTTACACTAATCAAGTTTTTGATCTCCTTAGTTTCCTTCCTCACATGCTTTAGATATTATGGACATTTAGGTGCATGCATATGATGACTAAAATCACCACTACTCCTTTGGACTTAACTTTGGTACCATGTTCTCCACTCTCTAGCAACATATTGCAATTAATCAAACTCTATTTCTAAATTATATAACCAATGATGGGTTGTTGTGTAATATACTATAGCATTATATATGTAATGCACCTAAAGAGGATAATATGGAGTAACACGAAGGTACCCAACTGGGTAAATTAATTTAAAGTGGACATAATCATAGAATATGCACATTATGTAGTTAGAGGAAATAATATAATAAAAAGGGCGAGTTGGCATAGACCCATATGAATACCTATGAAAATTTGAAAATTATAAATACACATTGATATTATTGTATTAATATATATTGGATGTTGGATTTTATTGTTTTAAAATAAGCATGGTTTGTCTAATGATTCCTTCCATAAAGGGTTTTTATTGTGATACCATACCTTAAGAGTTATCCCTATTTAATAGTGTTATTTTTTTTATGTATGCATTATATTATTTCTTAAGTTTAAAGTTTCTCACTTATTTGTGAAAATTTCAAGGTCAATTGTTAATGATCACTATAATGTTCAAGATTCCCGAGCTAGGTTTACAGTAGGTCTATGTGTTGAGAAATGGCAATAAGAAATTCCAATTTAATTTGTCCTTGAATTAAACTCTAAATTAAAATAGAGTTATTTTCTCATAGCAATTTGAAAATCATTAATTAAGTTTAATTAACTTAATTAATTTAGGAAATTCGAATTGGAAGTCTTTTAGAAGACATGTATATGTTCTCCCTAACTTATAGGAGTTAATGTGAGTTATCAATGAGTTGTAATTAGTTAACTCATTTTATTAAGTTAAGTCCACTTAAATTAGTTCCAATCAGTTTCAGGAACTAATAGTGAGTAAACAAACAGTTGGGACACTAGTGACCTAATTAGTGCTACTCTAGTTAACTAATGTTTCCACCATTAGAAACTCATGCATGTTGATTCTGAGAAATACCCATTTGAGACTAGAGTGTAGGGACAATGTACTATTTGTTTTAGATTTTTCTAAGTTTCACTGATAGTGCATGCAATCAGGAAATGGTCCTTGAGGGATTGTGTTATTTTTAGAGGCTTTTTTTCCCTTTAAATACAAGTTGTTCTTCATAGGAATTACACACTGGAATAGAGACTTGGAGAGCTTTTGAATTGGCTAAGCTTTGGCCTTGAGCTTTCTTATGAGTTGGAGATTGAATTTGCTGAGTGTCAGGATTGTTCTAGAGAGAACAAACATTATAATTTCACCTTGATTTTCCTGATTAATACAAAACAGATAGTGGGGTTTTGAGTTGTGGCTTTCCCTAGGTATTTATTGTGTTATGTGCCTTTAATTCTCTTCCTCTATTGATTATTATTTTCTCGATGTTTATGGGCTTCCGCTGTAAAGAGTAGAAGTAGATTTTTGTCTCTTGTTTTAGTAGATTACATGAGCTTGTGAATCTACAAGTTTTTCTACATGGTATCACAGCAAGATTGATTTTTGGCTGAGAGTTTGCAGAGATTTTCTGAGAATATTTGTGAAAAATATTCAAAAATAAATTGCATATTTGGATTCCCTGGGAAAAGATACCCAAATTCAAAAAAAAAAAACCAACTGAATTGGAGTTCAGATGAGGGAGATATCACTGATATAAAATTAGCTCTCTAGAGGAGATTTCAAAGTTTTGAGTTTCTGGGTTAGAGGTGAAGTAGAATTTGCATACATACCTCATGATCAACAGATGGCGTTCCATGGGTTGATGCTTGAGTATGCCTTGGAAGGCAGCTTGAATTTTATAGCCTGGAGGGACAGGATGGAGGTTGTGCTAGAAGATAATGGCTTGAAGGAATTCATTGATAAAAAAGTCCCCAAGCCAGTAGCTATGGCTGCACGAAACTTGGCTGAATGGAAGAAGTGTGTGGTGAAGGCAAGGTGAATAATCCTTGAGGGAGTTCGAGACCACATTTTCTTGAGTCTCCATGGCAAGGAAACTCTACATGTTATGTGGAAAACATTGACGGACTTGTATCAGAATAATAATTATCAAAGGAAGTTGGTATTGAAGGATAAACTTCATAAAATCAAGATGGAGAAAGTCGAGACGATTCAAAAGTACTTGACCAAGTTCACTCAATGTCGGGATGAAATTGGAAGTGTTGGAATCACAGTTGATGAGGAGGATATGGTGAGCCTTGCTCTTCTTGGACTCCCAAATAGTTGGCATAGTTATGAGGACTTTGTCAATGGTCGGGAGAAGCTGCCAAATTAGGAACGACTATAGTCGGATTTGATGTAGGATGAGATCAGGAGGAACACCAAGGATAGCTCTTCATCAAAGGCTGATGATGAAGAGAACTATGCTTTAGAGATTAAGGCAAGGAAGGGGAAAGGTTAAATTTCTTATTCCAAATCAGATTCTTATCATGGAGGTAAGAATAAGGACATGACAAAAGTTAAATGCTTTCATTGTCACAAGATGGGTCACTTTACTAAAAATTGTCCATTCAGGAAGTCTAAGGAGAGGTCCTCAGGAGGAGCGGCAGGTGAGGCTTTGGCCTCCCAATTCAAATTGGACTTTTCCCTCATTGCATGCATGGTGTCTTCAATGATGGGAAGTGTCTGGTACTTAGACAGTGGAGCTTCTTTCCACATGACTGGCAACAAAGAGTTATTCAGTGAACTGGAGGAGAAATATCTCAAGATGTATATTGAGATGGGTGATCACAGTAAGTCTAGTGTTACTGGTGTGGGAACTATTACTTTTCAGAGGGAGCATGTGGCTCCACTCACCTTGAAGAATGTTATACATGTACCTGGACTGAAGAAGAACTTCGTTTCCATTGCCATGCTTGAGGATAGAGGCTATGATTTGATCTTTTTGAAAGGAAGGGCATTCCTTTAACACATAGCCACGGGTCAAGTAAAGAAGATAGGGATTCAAGTTCAAAATATCTATAAGTTAGAGGTAGAGTATTGTGCTTCTTTGAGTTCAAAAGTGGAAAAGATGTTGAGCCGAGATGTTGATGAGTTGTAGCATGGGAGATTGGGCCACTTGCATCATGGGGCTTTGAAGATATTGTAGAAAATCTCTACATGTCTTCCCAAAGGTACGCTTGAGCAAGTTGATACATGCAAGGGTTGTACTTTGGGAAAATACACCAAGTCTTCCTTTGGAGATAAAGACAGTCAAGCAGAGTCTATTTTGGAGAGAGTCCATTCATATGTGTGTGAACCATTCTCAACAGTGTCCACCACCAAACATAGGTATTATGTTATATTTGTAGATGACTATTCTCGTAAATTCTAGATATTTTTCATGCAGAGAAAGGATCATACATTCACAAAGTTTTGTGAATTCAAAGCATTGGTTGAGAAAGAGTCAGGCAAGAAGGTTAAAGCTCTATGAAGTGATAACAGTGGAGAATATGTCTCCAATGAGTTTATGAACTTCTGTATAGTGGAAGGGATTAAATGAGAGTGGACAACACCTCATAACCCTCAACATAATGAGGTTGCCGAGAGGAAGAACAAGAGCATAGTAGAGGTGCCAAGGGCGATGCTACATCATCAGGGCCTACCACTACATTTGTGGGTTGAGGCATGCAACATAGCGGTTTATGTTCGGAACCATAGTCCACATCAGATACTTGAGATTAAAACACTATAGGAAGCTTACTCTAGTAAGAGTCCAGATGTTGGTCACTTCAGGATTTTTGGGTCATCAGTTTATTGCCATGTGAAAAAGATGCATGGAAGAAGTGTGAGCCAACAACAGAGTTGGTGATCTTTGTGGGGTACACTATCGGGTGTACATGCAAACTAGTTAGATGACAGTGGTTCGCAGGAATATCAAGTTTGATGAGGAGAAGGCCATGCGGGTATCTCCTGAGAGGGAGATTGAGCTACATGTGGAGGAGTAACTTTTAGGTCCTGCTGTTGAGGAGCGTCAGATTGCTGTGGAGCAGCCACATTGCAGAGGCTCTAGTAGTGGAGACATCCACTCAGGTAGAGTCTTCCAAAGAGGGAATAAAGCACACTAGAGAGGTTAGCAGATTGTTGGATGATTCACGGAAGAATGTGGGAGCACCCTCTTCTCAGCACAGACAGAGGAGGTCACTAGAGAGGTACACTAGATACATGGCACTTATGGGTGCATGTGTTGTGACAAAGCCATCTTCCTTTCAGGAAGCAGTGCAACAACCAATTTGGGTTGATGCGATTGTGGAGGAGTATGACTCCATAGTTCGAAACAATGTTTGGGATGTGGTCTTGAGACTGGAGGACAAGTCAGTTGTGAGATCCCATTGGATTTACAAGGTAAAGCAAGCTGCAAATGGTAGTGTAAAGAAGCATAAGGCCAGATTTGTGGCTCGTGGCTTTTCATAGGTGGAGGGGATTGACTATGATAATACCTTTGCTCCTGTTCCAAGGTACTCATCATTCAGTTCTATTTTGGCACTATCATCACAGATGGGTTGGAAGATCCATCAAATGGATGTGAAGGCTGCCTTCCTTAATGGCATGATTGAGGAAGAGGTGTACATAGAGCATCTTGAAAGTTTTGAAACCTTGCACATGAGTTGCATGTGTGCCAACTCAAGAGAGCGTTGTAGGGGCTGAAGAAAGCACCCTATGCTTGGTACACTAGGATAAATAGCTACTTCACTGGGTTGGGCTTCACAAAGAGTGAAGTAGATGTGAACCTGTATCACATAGTGGTGGAAGGTAAGCTTTTGATCATTATACTTTATGTAGATGATCTCATACTGACAAGTGATGAGAAGTTCATCAATTCTTGCAAGGAGGATCTTGCAAGAGAGTTTGAGATGATGGGCATGGGGCTCATGCATTACTTTCTTGGCATGGAGGTATGGTAGAGAGATGGGAAGTTGTTTGTTTCTCAAGGCAATTATGCCAATGAGATACTCAAAAGATTCTGCATGGAGAGTAGTAAACCCATGGAGACTCCTCTAGCTAGTAACTGGAGGAAGGAGGATGCTACTTCAAGAGAAGTAGTGGAAGTTACTGTTTATAGGAAACTTGTGGGTTCACTCATGTATTTGGTGAACACACGACTAGATATGTGTTATGAAGTTAACCAGCATAGCCAAGTGATGGTTAGGCCTACCAAGTTGTATTGGAAGGCGACAAATCATGTATTGAGATACCTCAGAGGCACTACTCAATTTGGGTTATGGTACAGAGGGACAGAGGGAGTGAAGCTTGAAGGCTTCACTAATGTAGATTGGGCAGGGAGTCCATCTGATAGGAAGAGCACATCAGGAGGGATCTTTAGTATTAGGTCAGTTGTATTTTCTTGGTACAACATGAAATAGAGATTGGTTGCACTCAGTTCGGCAGAGGTAGAGTACATGGTTGCAAGTCAAGCAATATGTGAGGCTATCTAGATGAGGAAGATCCTGGTTGGTTTGTTCGGTCAATAGATGGATTCGATAGTGATTTATTGTGATAATCATAGTTGTCTCAGACTCTCTGAAAATCTAGTTTTTCTTGATCGGTCCAAGAATATAGATATCTGGTATCACCATATCAGAGATTGTGTATTGAGGTGGATCATGTTGTTAGATTAAATTCCCACAGAAGAGAAAGATGCTAACAACTTGATAAAGGCATTGCCAAGATGTAAATTCGAGTTTCATAGAGATAGGATCAAGGTAGTGGATAATCCCTTTCTTGTTGAGAGGGAGTGTTGAGAAATGGGAACAAGAAATTCCAATTTAATTTGTCCTTGAATTAAAGTGTGAATTAAAATAGAATTATTTTCTCATAGCAATTTGAAAATAATTAATTAAGTTTAATTAACTTGATTATTTAGGAAATTTGATTTGGAAGTCTTTTAGAAGACATGTATATGTTCTCCATAGCTTGTAGGAGTTAAGGATGAGTTATGAATGAGTTGCCATTAGTTAACTCAGTTTATTAAGTTAAGTCCAGTTAAATTAGTTCCAAACAGTTTCAGGAACTAATAGTTAGTAAATAGTCAGTTGGGACACTAGTGACCTAATTAGTGTTACTCTAGTTAATTGAAGATTACACCATCAAAAACTCATGCATGTTGATTATGAGAAATACCCAGTTGAGACTAGAGTGTAGGGACAACGTACTATTTATTTTAGATTTTCCTGAGTTGCACTGATAGTGCATGTAAACAGGAACTAGTCCCTGAGGGATTGCACTATTTTTAGAGGCTTTATTTCCCTTTAAATACAAGCTATTCTCTATAGGAATTACACATTGGAATAGAGACTTGGAGAGCTTGTGAATTGGCCAAGCTTTGTCCTTGAGCTTGCTTATGAGTTGGAGATTGAATTTGTTGACTGATGGGATTGCTTTAGAGAGAACAAGCACTGTAATTTCATCTTGATTTTCCTTATTAATACAAAACAAATAGTGGGGTTTCGAGTTGTGGCTTTCCCCGGATATTTATTGTATTATTTTCCTTTGATTTTCTTCCTCTATTGATTATTGTTTGTTCAATTTTTATGGGCTTCCTCTTTAAAGAGTAGAAGTAGCTTCTTGTCTCTTGTTTTAGTAGATTACATGAGCTTGTGAATCTACAGGTTTTTCTACACTATGAAGCACATTTTTCTCTTTATGCAAAGTTGATCTCTGAAGCATATTCTTCTCTTTACAAGGGCTATTTTGCAACTCATAAATCACTTTAGCATTTGTAGGAACATTTTTTTCTAACATTTTGTTCATTATTGTGTTGATTTTTTGCTACAATTGATACAAGTACTTTATTTCTGAAGTATGGTAATCACTTGTGAATATATATTATAGTTCTTTTATTTTCACCAAGCAATCACACCTTAGAAATCCAACTAATAACCGAGAAAAGAAAGTATATAGCATGATGTGTGTGAAAGAGATATGTGAGTGATAAGTGTGTATATAAAATGAAAAGGTTAAAGTTATATTATACCCAAGATACCCAACAAACATGTACCTTATATTAAATCATGTCTCTTTGTAATCTAAATTCTAGCAAGTCTACACATTTACATTTATACTCATATTTGTTAAATTTTTTAAGGTCATATAAATAATGGTTGATAGTAAGTCTTGGTCAATATATTTATGCAAATATATTGACCATTTTGTCATTTATGCAAATAATTACTTAAACTATGGTGGGTATTAATTGATGGTAAATATGTTATTTATGTGAGTATGAGCTATATTGAAGGATATTAATTTTAGGTTCTTTTGTGATTTCCTCTCTTTTAATTTCCTTTCTTCTAATTTAATATTTAATTTTCTTTGATTTTTTTACATAGTATTATAAATATATCAAGGATTATTAAGACCAACCATAGTTACATTCTGCAACACTCCCTCTTAGCTAAGAGGAATTCATAATGACTATTCGGGTGTTTTTTTATATACATGATCTTTCTAAAATAAAAAGATAAATCTCATCGATAACATTTTTATCTAGGTCAATACCATTAACCTACACCATCATCATCATCAATATGTACCAAAATCTAGATTAGCTCTCCTAACTGATGGCACTTATTCAACTAGTAGCCATGATACAGTAGGCGCCTCACCTCACGGTACTTTGACTAATTCAGGGTTGTCATCCCCCATTGTCAAACCCTAGGGAAACCCATGTCCCAAATCCAAAGGCCTATTTATAGTGCAGGATGTTGAAAAGGCACCCACTCCACGAGTTTCCAAGCCTCATAGACCATTCCTTTCAAGAATCCATATCCCTCATGCTATCTCACCAACTTTCTGAGTCATGCTCTTGTTGTCATCATTAGTCTGAGCCATAACCCTATTATCCACCTATCAATAGTCCAAACCAAGCTCTTGTTGTTACCAATAGCCCAAGTCATGCCCCTATCGATGTCACATCAATGCTCCCTCTCACTAATAGAGGAGTTCTCCATTAGTCCAAGCTTTTCTCTGAAGTATATAAACTTCACTTGAGACAACGGATTTGTGAGAATGTTAGTCATCTTCTTATTAGTGGAGATATATTGGACCCTCATTGTTAACACAGTAAAATCGTACACATGTTGGGACAATCTGGAAGACACTAAAAGGTGTCCAACAGAATGCACAAGTGACGATTTTCCAACTGAATACATCATGAAGTTTAAAAAATTGAATTTCTTCTAATGTCGAAAGTTTATAAAGGTAAAAAATTGATGCCGCATTGTTATTTCATCAATTAACACGCACACAGAATATCCTTCAAAAGTCATGCGATTGCATAAATGGATGACTCAACGATTCAAAACCATCCACCAACTGGGGGTCGATTCTATGACATGAGATCAATCCAATACAACCAAATTCGAGTCGCCTTGAAGATATGTAGCCCTCAATGGAATCATCTTGTCCTACTCATGTGTCATTATCATGCATGAACCAAGATGGGTAATATGGATTAAAAAATTATATATAAACAAGACATGGGAGAGCCAAAATATTAGACATTGTTATGTTGGCAAATTTGCTATCAGAGAAAACCACCATTCCATTGTTGAAGCCAAAGAAGGGAAGAGCACTAGCATGCTGGCCATATTTCTTCTAAGCAATCCATCATCCTAGTGAGGAAAGAGGAATTCACCATTAGAGAGTGTTTATACTTCTTTGAGAGAGAGGAGAAACTTGTGAAGAGATTGAGGAAAATAAACCCCCTTGTTGAGGATTTTTTAGCACCATAACTCAAATCATTCTCTTCACGTGTCTAAGATTCATCTATTGTATTCAACCTCTACTACTGGCAGTCAATATTTAAGGAAACCTTTTCCATTATTTTATTGACTTGCTTTCTCCATTGAGAATTGTTTTTGTATTTAGCTCTTTATTTAATTGATGTTTATGTATGAACTGTTTCCACTATTTACAATATGTGTTTATTTAAGTCTGCCCACTAAAAACACCAATTTTGCTTGTGATCCTTTGCAGGGAGAAATCAACTGCAAAAGAGGTGTCTTTTGGTACACCATAGCCACAAAAACACTACCACGGGAATGGTGACCATACTATTGTATTTTCATTAATCTAAATATTGTTTTTGCAGGACCTTCTCTCTCCACAACCATCCTATAAGGCGCCCAACACCTCTCTGGAATTTTTACATACCTCAGGGATCTGTTCTGAGCCCACATAAGTGAAATTTTATTTTTCTTTTCTCGCCCTTGCCAATTTCTCTCTAATAGACATCTGCGCTTGTCTATGTGTGGCTAAACTCGAGCGATCACTAGAAATAAAAAAAGGAACCTTGTATTTTCCCTTTTCTCAGGTGATTGGTAGCCTTTAGTGAATTTCCTTCACCTCCACATTCTATATTGTATGTTTAGTAAGCTTGGTTTCTTTACTAACCTCAATTGGTGGATAAATTAATGTAGCTTTCATTTTTTAGTTGCAATACACACATAGCTTAATTAGAGAGAAAATTAAGTGGCCAAATTCGACATATTTTTTTCAAACTATTTTGCTAAAATTTTATGCAAATCACATAGTTTAATTAGTAAAGAAGTAAGTGAACTATCATCCACAAATCTTACTACTAGCCAAAGAATTTAGTTCTTCATTGTTTTAGACTAGGATAAAATGTTACTAGAGAACATAACTAATCTTTGCTTCCTTTTCATCTCTTAGACGGACTTGGGTTTTCATATGCAAAATTTCTTAAAAGCATTTAAATTTCCATCTCCCTTGTTAAACTCCACATAGTTTAATATGAAAAGAGTAAGTGGCCCACAATCCACAAGATATTTATTTTTCAAAGCAAGGAACAATAAACACTTAGTGTAATTAGAAGGATATTTCAAAGGATCACCACATATCCGCATATTATAACACTTTTCATGCTCACTTTCATCACACACTAAGCTTACATATGCTTTGTACTCAAGGGCATCTAGTTTCCAGACCTTTGGGTACTTAGTTTATTTTGGCTTACAAAACCACTCCATAATTGAATCAAGACTCCTTAAAAAATACCATAACTTGAACCAACTAAGTTTCCCCACGGGCCCACCAAAAAAATTATAGTTCAAGTTAGGAACATTGCGGATAGGCATCACATAAGTCACCATGGCCATGTTACACCTTTGAAACATAGTTTCCGACTTTATAGGGAGCTTAAAATCTTTCAATCATCCCACAAGAAAGAATACCTGAGCATGGGAGAGACCCAATTTAGAGAGGGTTCGTCTTAGGTCCAGTGTGCACAGTACTCTTTGGGGCGACCTAATCCATCTAGTGCTTGGTATTGGTAACTAACTACGAAGAAGCTTAAGACTCAAATTCTCACGTGGGATGTAGGTACTTTAGTGGCCAAAATCTAGGGCATCCTTTCCCTATAGGTGATGATGCAAGGATCACTTGAGCCATTCCCATTACCCTGGTTGATTCAGCTACTGGAAGGCATCGCCAATTATTTTGGGACATTTCCCAAGACCCATCAGAAGATATCTTGCAAGGCCCAGTTATTTTGAGAGTGGTAAAGATGATTAGGTATACACAGGATCATTAATCATACACAACAAACAAATTTTTTTTTTCTTGTTTGCTTGATCACATAGCTTAATTGTAGAAAGGAAAATAACCATTTACATTTTCACTTTGTTTTATGTATCCAATCTTATTGCATTGATACTTATCTCCTTCCCTCACTATACAAAAATTAGCACACACTGTAATCGATACCATAGGGGATCCCATGACCCCCTGTTGATCTAGACACTTTTTAAACCCCCACCATTATTGAGAGGTGTGTTAGGACTCCCGTCATTTAGGCGTAGAGGATGTCCTGCGGACATCATTATTGGATCTTCCTTTATTGCTGCAACTTTTCTCAGGATCCCTCCCCGTTAAAGTACACCCTTCACCACCCTAAAAGTGTCCCCACGTATTACCCCTTTGGGGAGACCTTTCAACACTCCTCCAAACAGTCTGTGAGACACCCATTGATGTAGTTCTCCTGAAACTTCCTCACAAAGGACCCCTTTACGTATACCAATCCAAATTCGTTTCATAATGGCAAGTAACTTGTAGATCTCATTTTTATTTCTTTAAACCTACCGATTTAAGAAATCTGGCTAATGACTTGATCACCCATTTCCATAATTTGTCAGCTATGCCCACCAAGCTTCCTTTGGACATTCTAAAGTTCGAAGGGAAATAGGGCGAAGACCCAGGAAACCATGTCATGAATTTTCATTTATTGTGTTCATCTAATAGTATCGCTAATGATACTATTATATTACGACTATTTTAACGCATTCTGACTGGGCCTGTAGCGAAATGGTATGTTAACCAACCTTCTGCGTCACACGAAAACTTTAGCTCTCTAGCTATAGCTTTCCTCACCTTCTTCGAGCTCTTAGTCAGCCATGATTCAGGTATGGAACTCCTCAACCACTTCAAACAAACACCCTCTACCCACATCTCAGATCATATACATGAATGGCGAAACAATTGTTGGGTGCAACCAATCTTGGCCTTTATTTTGGGCAAAGACTATGCAATTTGTGGGGTGAAGCACGTAGTGTAGCATGTAACAGAGCACAAAGTGGACCATGTAGTGGAGCATTTTGAATATGCTGCGCGGTATTGTAAGGGATTCATGGTGGGTTGAAGACCCTCCTTTTTGTAAAAGTGCGCTATTTTGTAAAGCATCAATGGGGTTTTGGGACCATAATTGTTTGTTTTAGGTAGTCCATGGTATTTGGACCATGGTATTATGATGATTTAACCCTTCGATGTAATAGTATATATAGGGTAAAATAATAAGAAGAGAATCATCTTTCATTATATGGATCAATGCTATGGTTAAATGATTGTGATTTGTAATTTGGTAGACAAGGCAAGGCTCTGCAGCTGAGTGTGTAGACAACCTGCAACTTAGTGCATAGGCTAAGAACTATTTCTTGTTCAAAGATTTATTATATTAAGCAACAGTTCTTGTGGACATAGCCCCAAATTTGGGTGAACCATGATAAATTGGTGTCTTAGTGTGTATATTTTCTTATTATCTATTAAAGAGTAGCAGTTATTACAGTTGCATTTTACTTCAGCACAGTAATGGTTTATGGTTTTATATGGCGTGTTTGAGTGATTAATCTAATGGCTTGAAGTGATTTATAATTGATAATAATAAGTAATCATAATAATAATACATCCCTTAGTCGTTCAAGGATGCATAAACCTAGTTCTACAACCTCCCATAATCACTTCAGGTGACATTGTGATCTTCTTGTAGGTCATTGCCGAAAGGGCCAGTGATCAGGGGTTTTGTTGGTGCGTAGTATAGTTTGAACCTGGGTCTGCCCAAATCAGCCCAACAGATGATTTCATTGTTGATACCGGGATTTTCTAAGGGATATGTGGATGTGGCACCCATCGAAGAAAGAGATAAGATTGGAGAGAATTGAAAGAGCGAGAATTTGCAAAGCAAGAAATCATAAACACTCATCTCACATCCGAAGCATTCTTACATAAGTATATATTTACATATCAGTACGAGATTTTCTTCGCTTCTTTTCCTATTGAGCTATATGAGTGGATATCAAGGTTTACCGAAATAAAGAACTATTTTAAGGGTAACGAACCTATGGTGTGGACTCCTAAACAGATACAGTGACTCAAGAGTAATGACAAAAGGATTTCAAGGGCTATCTATTTCTAGATTGATAGCATCTTGTTAGGATTCATTACTCAGTTCATTGTAGACTCGACTATGTCCTACAATGAAGTGGAATGATGGTTCTTCAAAGGACTGAGAGGTAAGTATGTAAAATCTATGAAACTGTGGATTAAGATGCTTCTGTGTGAAAATGGAGTTTTACGGATGCAATCAGATGGTTAGTTTACTTCTGTTTGGAAGAATATTGAATAAATCTGAGTAAGAGATAGGAGTAACGTGAAGTGGAAAAAGATACAGAGTAGATACTGGAAAGATATCTCATGGACAAGACCCAAAGACCTTTATAAATACTAATTACAGTCCTCTTTTGAGTGAATCTGAAAGTGAATAAAGCCTCCCTGATAACCCCTGGGTAACTTCGTAGTATTCACCCTTTCAACCTGAGAGTTCATAGAAGCTAGAATCCAGTAATAACTATGGTATTTTTTATTTCCTAGTCCCCCTACCCCTCCTACCCCACATCCCCCTCCCCTTACTACTCCCCCTCCCACTCCCACTCCAAGAAGAATTATGGTTGACGATATTAAGCTACCTATTTTTAAACAAACTGGATTGGAGGATCCGCAACAGTTTTGCTTTTTATGTGAAGCTATATACACAACGAAGCAAATCAAAGATGAGAATGTAAATAAAGTGTGGCTCATATGATGCTCTAAGATAAAGCATTGACATGGTATATGAATTATTCAAATAATCAGAAAAAAGAAAAAAGAAAAAAGAAAAAATAAATAAATAAAAAATAAAAATAAAATAAAAAAATAAATAAATTAATAAATAAATAAATAAATAAATTATTAGATATTAAAACAACACTGTAAGAGAATTTAAGAAGCCAAAGTCTGAGTCATGGTGCATCACCGAATTAAAAGATATCAAACAGAAATATATTGTGTCTGTTTTGGAATTTGATCAAAGATTTAAGGTATTATTGGATCAAGTAAGATTTGACCTAGCTCTGCATCAACATCAAGAATGGTTTATAGTTGCGCCGCTACCGCATATCAGATTTCCATTGATGCAACAAAAGATAGGAACTCAAGCCAAAGCTTTAGGGATTGCGATGAAATTGGAAGCTTTGCCTATAGGAGATACTAATGAAAGAATGCAACATATTTAGAATCATATGGTGAACCTAAACTTATAGATACAATACTTTGAGAAAAGAAAAGAAGTTAGAGAAGAAATATGGTGTATGAAGTGTAGATCAAAGAGCCATTCTAAAGAATAGTGCCCTATCTTCAAGGATTACATGATTGGTGGAGCACTGAATCCCTTGAATGTAGGATCCAGCTTGTGGTGTGAAATATGTAAGACTAGAGGCCAACATTTTTCAAAAGACTGTTACTTATTACATAAATATGTATGGACTTCGAGGAATCTATATTGCAAATTATGTAAATTAGTAGGACATGATGAGAATAATTATCGGGCTTATAAACTAATGATGGAGTGTGGTGTTGATGCTTATAGAATGCAAGAATAAGAACATGGAAATGAGTATAATGGATAGATTGGTGATCGAGGAGGTTACCAAGGAAGAGATCGAGGTGGTGGAGCTGGTTGAGGACATGGAAAAATCATTTCCTATAATTGCAGCCAGTCAGGTCATTTTGTGAGATACTGATAGAACCCCACAACGACATGTAAATAATATAAATCCTTTGACCATGTAATTGAATAATGTCCTATACTTATGGCAAAGATGTAAGAAAAAAGGAATAATCAATTGAGACAAAATATTCAAATGATGATTGTTGAAAGGAGGTCCAATGAACCTTGAATTAGTATTACCACTAGAAGTGGAGCTGTGATCGGTAGTGATAAAGTAAATGAAAATAAAGACTCTGAAAGTACATGGGTCAGAAAGACTATTGAGAAATTTCCTTTTTTTTATATTCAGAAAGAAAAAGAAGTATTTATGGAATCAAAGTGAATTTTTATGGATGTTGGGGCTTCAAACTCTAGTGCACAGGTAAAGCCCGATGAGAAAATTAACTATGACATATCATCATCTTCAACAGAGAACTGAGCTTCGATATAGGATTGAGCTCTAACACAAGACCAGGATCCCGTAAATGAAGTAGGTTTTTTAAAGTCTTTACTACAAACTTGTAGAAATTATTAAGAGATCAAAAGGTTGTGGAAGGGATTCAGGAGTTGATAGATTCATATGCATCTAAAGAAACACACGAAGTGAGATGCAAACAATTAGTAATTTGCATCAACAGAAGAGAACTAGAAGAGAAATGAGGCTTAGTGTGCAAATGGGAGAATATGAGATGGATCAAATTTTCTAGATCTGGGATTTGATGCTACTGTCTTGACGAAGTAGGCATGGGAATTAATGGGTAAGACAAAACTATAGTGGCCACCTATTCAATTAAGGATGGAAAATCAACAAAAGATCTTCCCTCTTGGAAGACTACTAGGTGTCACCGTGGATATTGAAGGAGTTCGCACTACTTTTGATTTTGAAGTAATAGAGATTGTTAATGATAGTAACCCTTATCCTGCATTGCTTGGAATTGACTGGGCACTTGAAAATATGGTCATATTTAATCTGAAGAAGAGACATATGATATTTTAAGGACACAATATGAGAGCAATTTTTCCCTTGGATCCATCAGAAGGAGTAAGATATACAAAACCAATCAAAGAAGAATACTGCACAACTGACATAGACAATATCTATCAAATGACTGAAAAGGAATTGGATTGTGTTAACCCTATTGTAGAGGGAAATTTGAGTTGGGAGCGTGATAGGTCTTGTACCTCAGACTTAGAAGAAGAGTTGGAGAACTGGAAAAATAGGTTGCATGAAGTATCCACAAGGTGTTGTGCAAGAATTACCAAATCAGTTTGATGTATTATACCTGAGGTATGTAACCTGCCTTCTTATGATGGTGTAGGTGATGTAAATACTTTTGTTCATGGTTATGAAGAACAAGTTCCAAAAAATCAAAGGCTTTCAGCCTTAGATATAGCCTTGAAAGCTACCCCTTCTAGACGGTGGAATGCAGAGAAGAAGAATATAGCAGGTTACCAGGAATGTCGAAGAATGATGGGGATAAGATTTGGACAGATAACTATAGAGAGGGAGATAAAATATGATGGTGAAACTAATCCTAGGAATCATATATATCTATGCACTATAGGATGGAAAGATATTCCACAGAAAGAATGGATACATGGATTCATTCATACATTAGAGACAATCCCTAAGAATTGGTACCTAGAAACAAAGCTTCGACATGGTACCGTGAACTGGGAAGACATGGTTGATGACTTCATATTAACATTCAACTTTGAGGATGATTTTCCATACATAGATTTGGCCCTTTAGATAGTTAAGAAGAGGATCTTTGAGAATGTAACCCCACTAACATGGCAACAACCTGATTGGACTGTGCAGATAGAAAATGCATTGGAATTCTATAACCTTACTACAAATGAAGAAGAAGATCATGTCAACATCGACATAGCAGAGTCATAAGGATACCGCGAAGTAATTGGACCTCAGCTAGAGATGCCAGACATAGCGAAGCCATTGAATACCAAGAAGGTGAACGTAGGATCAGAAAAGGAACCCAAGTTTGCAAAAATAGGAAACTATTGGGATGAGGAGACAGTTAGTAAAGTTACATACTTACTTCATGAATATCAAGAACTATTTCCCACCAAGTTTTCAAAGATGAAAGGTATAATAGGAGATCTAGGAGTCATGGAGATTCCCCTTAAGCTTGACATGAAGCCAGTCAAACAAATACCTTACAAGTTGAACCCGAAGTATAAGGAAAAAGTGAAAATAAAGCTTGATAAGATGATAGTGGCAGGAATTATTGAACTTGTAGAAGAATCATAATGGGTGAGTCCTATGGCAGTGCAAGAGAAGAAGACTCAAAGAGAGATTAGGATTTGTGTTGATATGAGAAAGTTGAATAATACATGTTTACATGATCCATTCCCTACCCCTTTCACAGATGAAGTTCTAGATAATGTAGGAGGTCAAGAAGCTTACTCATTTACAAATGGATTCTCAAGTTATCATCAGATTAGGATTGCACCTAAATATCGTCATAAGACCACATTTGCTACAGAGTGGGGCTCATATCAATACACAGTAATGCCTTTTGGATTGAAAAAATCCCCTGCTATATTTTCTAGGGTGGTGGTCACAGCTTTTAAGAAATACATCCACAAGTTTTTAGAGGTATTTTGATGAGTTGAAAATATTTGGATTATTGAGCAAACATGTCGGAAGTTTAAGACTTATGTTCAACACATGTAGACAATATTAGATCTCTTTGAACCTCAAGAAGTGAAAATTTTGTGTACCTTTTGGCATATTGTTGGCACATATTGTCTGTAAGAAAGGACTAATGGTGGATCCTGCTAAGATTTCTATCATTGTCAACTTACCTTCACCTAAGGCAGTAAGACAGGTTCGCACTACGTTGGGACATACTAGGTATTACTAGAAGTTCATCAAGGTGTAAGCTCAGATAACTGCGCCTATGGAGAAATTGTTGAAGAAGAATGTAACTATTCATTGGAATGAAGAATGTTAGAAGAGCCTTGACATATTGAAAGAAAAATGGTATATGCACTTATACTAGTGTTGCTCGATAGGAATAAGGAATTCGATGTCCATGTGAATGCCTCTTGTATAGCCTTGGGAGTAGTACTAGCACAACATAGTGCCGGAGAGATTGATCATCCTATAGCTTTTGGAAGTAGAAAGTTATCTAAAGTAGAAAAAAATCACACCACTATAGAAAGGGAAGGATTGGCCATGGTGTATGCTTTGCACATGTTTACACACTATTTGTTGGGATCACACTTTAAAATGTTTACAGATCATTCTGCATTGAAGTATTTAGTTAATAAGCCTATCTTAGGAGGAAATATTTGTAGATGGTTACTATTATTCCAGGAATATGACTTTGAGATCATTTTAAAACCAAAGAGACTAAATATATTACCTGGCCATATGTCAAGGTTGGAAATAGGGGAAGAACCAACCAGCATATAGGATAATCCCCCTCATGCATAGTTGTTTAAAATTAGAGTGCCAAATGCCCATTTTGAAGATAACATTCAGTTTTTTACCACAGGAATGGCCCCTTCAGAGTATACTATGCAACAAAAGAAAGAATTAGTGGTTAAGGCAGATGATTTTTCAATAATAGCAAGATAGTTATATAAGATGGGACTAGATGAGATACTGCATAGATATGTTCCTGAACATTAAAGATAGACGGTTCTAGCAGAGGCTCATGGGGGTGTTGCTGGTGGACAATATGCAGGAAAAGCTATTGCGCAGAAGATTTTGAGAGAAGGATTGTGGTGGCCTACACTACATAAAGATGTGAAGGAGTATTGTTGACCATATGATGTGTGTTAAAGAACAGTGAAACCTTCTAGAAGAGGTGAGAAGCCATTGGTACCACAAGTTACATTGCATGCCTTTGATAAGTGGTCCATTGATTTTGTTGGACCCATCAACCGACTTGGAAAGAGAAATAGTGTGAGGTACATAATTACATTGATTGATTACTTGACAAGATGGCCCAAAGCGTAACCAATAAGGGACTATAGCACAGAGACTATTGTGATGCATTTTTAGTACATATTGTCTATATTTTGATGACTGGCCAGGTTTCACACTTCCTAAATAAGACTATTGAAGCATTTACTGAGGAGTTACAAGTGTATCATTAGAAGAGTACCTCTTATCACCCTCAAGCTAATGAACACTAGAATCATTTAATAAGATTTTGGAGAACGCACTTACTAAGGTATAAAGTGTGAATAGAGATGACTGGGACCTTTGAATTCTGGTAGTATTATGGGCTTATATGACCACATGTAAAATGTTCACAGTTCAAGCACCCTTTAGGTTAGTTTATGGGCAAGAAGTTGTGATTCCCATGGAGTACATCATGCCTAGCTTGAGGATTGCAACTTTTACAAATATAGCAGGCCTTGATATAATGGAGGAAAGAATGTCGCAGTTGATTTCTTTGGAGGAAGATATATTTATAGCAGGATTCCATCAGCAAGTAAAGAAAGAAAGAGAAAAGGCTTAGCATGTTAGACATATTAAGTAGAAGAACTTCCAGGCAAGAGACCATGTTCTCCTTTATGACATTAAGTTTGTAAAATTTCCACGAAAATTCAAGATGCATTGCTTGGGCCCATACATTATCAAGCATATTACTGATGGAGGTGCAGTTCAATTAGCAAATTTAAACGGAGAATTGGTTCAAGGAAGAGTAAATCGCAGTAGGTTGAAACTATATAGGGAAAACCCTGCCCCTACAGCGTCACTCTGAAGAAAGATGAAAAGTCTTAGTGCCACATGCAATTGAAAGTGGGTAGTAGATTATAAAATACGCTACAAGGAGAGCTTGGACGTAGGAAGTTACTTTGCTACAGTCTAGATTATGTTGAAGTTTGTAGGAGCCTTGACATAAGAGGGGTTGTTCACGACAATATGGGATGTGTCAATGTTCGCCGGAAAAATATGATCCTTAAAAACGAAAACTTATCGTTAAAACATGCAGAGAGATGCATTTATGAGGACAAATTAACAAGATCTAGGGATAGATATGCAATTAATGAACATAATATGAGATAATGATGGGGTTAGAAACTCAGAATTTTCATAAAAGGCCGCATCCCACCTAGATTTGGTACTTTGTTGGATTCAGAATTCGAGTATTCTTATTGTGAATAAGTTTAAGAAAATTACATCGTCATATGAATCCTAAGGATTTTATTCATATATTTAAGGAGAAGGGCTTAGCTGGAATCATGGAAGAAACATCTGATATGTCCACAACATCATCTGAGATGCCCATAGCAACATCTCCCACAAAAGCATCATCACACACGTAGCGGAGATCTCCATGAAAGAAACTAACCAAAGAATAGATAACAAAGAAGAAACATGACAAGAGACCTATTGAGCCTCAGAAAAAGCCTGAACAAGTGAGAGATAGTGAGGAATAAGCAGATAAAGTGAAAATGGAAATGGATGGCACATTGTTTCCATCACCTCTCCCATCATATATCCCACCAAGAAAATGATATGCAAAACGAGTGAAAGAGTCAAAGGACATGAAGAATGGCACCTTCACAGCTCTATTGCTGGAGTCAGTGTGCTTTACTGGAGAAACCCTGGGGAAGATTCCATAGCTTAATTTCACGGACTCTGATTTCAACGACAAAAATAAATATCCACAATTCACACCAAACAAATATTTAAAACAAGTGCACTACCCTAAGAGTGGTGTGACAATGTTAGAACCGCAACAGTGGGCGAATAGATTTGAAGTTTGGATTAATGAATATGTTGAATGTGTCACACTTCGGCAGAAGTCTAGGAAGCGCAAGTTGTGTGAGACAAATGCTCGTGTTGGTGCATGATGGATGCTTGTGAATGGGGAAAAGTATCCATATCGACCAATTCCTTATATGGATTATCACAAGAATTCCTTATCAAGGGTAGAACCCCGTAAAGGAGTTTGTTGGGAAAGATCAGGATAGAGCCATAGTGGAAAACATGAAGAAGAAGCTTGGACTGAAAAAAGGAAAGTGAGGTTATGATATCAATTTGATCAACGACTAGGGAGTTCACTTCACAATACATATATTGGTTCGAAAAATCATGAGGAAGTGTTGGGCTAATGAAGTCCCTGCACTGGTGGATTCTTTAGTTGCGTAGTGTGCTAATGGGGTTCAGTACAACTGGGTTAGATATCTATGCCAAGTATTTATGGATGACTATTGCGAGGCTCAGGAGAAAGGTATTGTATTTCATTACTCATGGTTAATTTTGATAGTTGCAATACTTGCATGTAGAGATATGGAATATTAGCAGTTCCCTCTGATAACCTCGAATGTATGTGAATTCTCGTAGTATGCCTTGCTATGTATAACACTAAATAGGTGTGAGCATAGGATAACAATTCTTTTTTTGTATTATACCGTATGGACTTACACATTTTGGTGAACCAACACCCTCGCCTTTCACCAACCATATACAAGTAGTATAGCTCTATCGTGAAGTCTAAGGCTCACTTCCACATAATTTATATACAGGATCATTGGGACACAAGGAATAAATGGCATCCCCTACCATATTTAGTGATAGCAGATGATATCCTAGTGCAGGTACAATAGTGGCTTGTGGAATGGATGACTGCACTGGAGACACAAACAAAGGATAGTCTGATAGAAGAGGACACATTGCAACACGAGGAAGCGAGTGGAAAGGATAAGGATAAGGATGATAAAGAGTCAAAACAAGAGGAGAAACACTATGAGGGTCACCATTATCCTCTTGAAGGTGATGAGAAGAAAAACGAGTTTGAAAAGATATAGATAGACCAAGTTTTTGGAAAGAATAGAAAGGTAGGCATCAAAGCTGTCACAAGAAGCAAAAATAAGTAGAAGGCAAACAAGACAAAGGACATAACGCCAGTGCTTCTTACTAATGGGGACTTGGACTAGATTGGGGATAGAACTTAGGAGGCAACAACAGAATCATGTAATAAGTTAGAGGATCGCTATGGTGCACTTTTAACATGTGTTAAGGTGCGCATTGAAAAAATTAACATATTGGCACAGATGGTCAGAGAGCCAGTGGAGGCAAAGGAAAAGATTGGGGAGGAAAGACCAATAGAGCCTACACTTGCAGTGCAGATAGCACCAATACCTGTTGGAGCCCTGTAGCTTGACTCCGTCGAGGTACAACAGCAGGCCAAAGAGTGGAGGTATGTGAATATGAACATCGCAAAAATACCAATTTAGAGATTACACAAGCTACATATAGAAATCATAGATGAGCTCAAGTTGTGAATAACACACTTCACAGATGAAGATTCAAGTAATAAGAGAGTGAGCTTTGCTATAGCAGAAGCTTGACTAGGCGATCTAGGAAAGGAATCAAAAAGTATAGCAGCAACAGAAATTGAAGGAGGTGGTCGAAGCAACATGTTGTGAGGTTCCAGACATGGATGTATGAGAATATGAACCAATGGAGGACAAGGTCGCGAAGCTCATCCCTGTAGTAAAAGGATATAAGGAAAATATCAATGAAGTACAATTTACATACGAGATGAAGATTAAGGAGCTATAGATGAAGCTACAAACAACCACACCACAAGAAGTGTGAGAGCAAAGAGAGACCAACTTGAAGGTTGCAATGGATGACATCTCCATAGAAGTGGCAGATTGTGGGAAGTTATTGGATGAGATTTTATAGGTTTGGGCTTCATTGTAGGAAGATAAAAATGTGCAGAAACTACAAGAATACATTCAGCAAAAGAAGAAAATGATGGAGGAGATTTAGGCAACTATGAGAGCCTTACCAAACTCACAAAAGCTTGTAAAGGTCAATGACGGAAATTCCATCCAGAAGAAGATAGAGGAGCTAAGGAAGGAAGAGAAGGTTTTAACAGAGAGAACTCAACCATGGTAGGATGAGGCTCTCAAAATCTCCAAAGCATTGAACGAGAATCTTCAAGAGCTTCGACAGAAAGAGAAAATAATGATGCAGAAGGCTACAAAACCTGTGATAGAAGCACTGCTGGAGGAAGTGTGCAGCAAAGAGAAGTAGGTCAAAGACATTCTGCAGAATTTCAACAGTGCCTACAATAGCATTGCAGTGAAGATCAAAGGAAAATTAGTTGAGTGACTCGGGACAAGTCACATGTGAGTGTTGGGGGCCTATTGGGCATAGCCCAAATTGGCCTAGATTTTGGGCAAAGACTCTGCATTTTGTGGGGCGAAGCGCATAGTGGAGCATGCAGTGGACCACAAAGTGGACTATGCAGTGGAGCATTTTGAACATATTGTGATGTATCATAAGGGCTTCAGGGCGAGTCAAAGCCCCTCCTTTTTGTAAAAGTGCACGATTTTGTAAAGGAACAATGGGGTTTTGAGACCATAATTTCTTGTTTTAGGGACTCCATAGTATTTGGACCATCGTATTTTGATGATGTAACCCTCTGATGTCATAATATATAGGGTAAAATAATAAGAAGAGAATCATATTTCATGATCCGGATCAATGTTATGCTTGAATTATTGTGATCTGTAATTTGGTAGAGAAAGCAAGGCTCTGCAGCTGAGTGCGTAGGCAACCTGCAGCTTAGTGTGTAATCCAAGAATAGTTTATTATTCAAATATTTATTATATTAAGCAACAGTTATTATGGACATAGCCCCACATTGGGGTGAACCACGGTAAATTGGTGTCTTAATGTGTATATTTGCTTACTATCTATTGTAGAGTAGATATTATTACAGTTTCATTTTACTTCAGCACAATAATGGTTTATGGTTTTATATGGATTGTTTGAGTGATTAATCTAATGTGGCAAAGTGATTTATAACTGTTAAGAATAAGTAGTCATAATAATACCACATCCCTTAGTCCTTCAAGGCTATCGAAACGTAGTTTTGCAATCTCACATAATCACTTTGGGTGAGATTGCGATCTACTTGCAAGTCGATGCTTGAAAGGACCAGTGATTAGGCATTTTGTTGGTGTGCAGTATAGTTTGAACCCAGGTCTACCCAAATCATCCCAGAAAACATCGTAGCATGTGAAAAAATCAATTTGAAGATAAATTCTTCTTGGACTTGTTGTTGAGATGCCTCACATTGGAAATCTCCAAAGACATGGAAACTTCTTCCCCACAGACCGAGGAAGAAGCCATTAGTAAAGCTCAACAATTGGAGCTTATTTACACCCTGTTCGGGTACATTTATCATGTGCTTCCAAATGCCCTGCACCTACAAACTTATAAAGAGATGTCAAGAGCATCTAATGTTGTTGATGGATTGCTTGGGTCCATAACCCAAAATCAACTTAGTAATAACCACCAATACCGTAGATATTCATTCAATGACCAAGCATTTGATGCTATGAAAAATGCACTACCATTGCAACATATAGGATAATATCTCAGTCAACCCACACCTATGAATAATACGGTCAGTAGGGTTAACCAATATCAGCCTCCTTAGGGAGGCTCATATATTCCCACATAGGGAAACCAATACCCCTATAGGAATACAAAGATAATGTCTTCTTCCCAGAATCCATATAGTCATCAAGGACAAGAAAACCGATATCATCCTTTACCCGCACAACATTAGAATAACCCACCAACAAAAAGTAACGCAACGGTGAATTTAGTGTAACCTTCTCTCACTTCACAACAACTGGAGGAGAAATTGAATCCATCTAACCCCCTAAATGTTGCTAAGAAAAAACCTAAAAATAAGCCAGTGGGAGAACCTGACTAGGGGGTAGCAACCCACATGAGCACTGGGAAGGGCAACCCTAATCAGAATCAAAACCAGGGATCGACCAACAATAACCCATAGAAACAAGGTAAGAACACAAGTCTACAGAATAATCATTCATGTATTATCTATAGGGAATGCAGTCATTATACCCACCATTATCCTTCCTGATTTATAAAGGATACAAGATAGTATGGGGCAAGGAGGTCAACAAAATGCAGTAATTTAATACCCCTTCCCCCATCAGGGAGTGGTTAACACTCAACAACAAGCACCCGACTCTCATCCATCTGGAGGAAACCCCCATAATGATTATAATCATGGCATTTTCATGAAAAGAGAAGGTATCCTCCTGTAAAAACAAAATTGAAGTTATGAATCTTCCCCAAAGCCTAATCGATCCACCTAAACCACAACAATACCTATAGGGTCATTGACCATTCCTTGACCTTTAGAATTTATGCCTAAAATGGTTAAAGGACCTTATGGCGCACAAGACATAACTCAAAAGCTGCTCATACCTATAGCATAGTCGACAACTTAGCACAATCACCATTAGCTATGTCAGCATTAGAGGTCCTGCAAACATGGCCAACCCGATGAAAAGCCTTACTTTCCACTCTAAGCACAATTGACCCATCTGATTCTCTTCTAATGGTCTTCAACTTGGATAAAGCTACTCCACAACTACCACTAGTCATTGCTTTCCAAATTCTAGTCTTAGTCCAAAACATTAACATCCATCGTTGCATTGACGACGAAGGGGAATCCACTTGTATCATGCCCAAATCTATTTGGAAGAAACTGTGATCCCCCAAACTCAAGCCCTCTAACATTACGCTTAGAGCATACGGCGGGTTCCCTTCTACTCCCGTTTACCTATACCCTAGTGTACCATTTAAGTTGGCTGGAGAAATTGTGTTAATAGACATCAAAGTACTAGATTCCCAGTTGGATTACAACATCCTACTAGGCCAAAGCTACATGTACGAGATGCTAGCAGTCGCCTCATCGGTATTCAAAATAATGATGTTCCCCCCAGATGGAAAAATCATTACTACTAATCAAATCACATACTATGAGAAGGAAACCTTACCCACACCTAATAGTGTGTTACCCTTAGTGCCATCTTCTCACGAGTTCATCACTACTTACACTGAACATAACCCTGGCCTGTTTAAGCCATCAACACTCCTAGGGACATTCCCAGGAGACCCTCCAATGATACAGGAAATTTCCCCAAACACCGGAGCACGAGTGTGCATGATGACCTCATCAAACACCAGCCAAACTTAGGAACTAGTTCCAGGATCCACACACTTTGAAACTGTTGATTCCATGTCTCTACATCACACCATTACACAAACACCCTTTTTGTGCCCCCCACCTAAATTTGTCTCATACCATCATGGAAACCCTTACGTTACCAAATATGGCTCTCCTGATACCAGTCTGGTATCTCATCCCAATGACCATGTCGACTGATCTAGGACATATCTCGATAGGTAGTATCCTTGTGCCTCCATCTCGGGAAACCATTCCTACTTAAAAATTTCCAGCAACCACACCATTTGGGGGTGGCAAGAAGGCCAAACAAAATAGTAAATTTGGGGAAACCTCAAACTCCTACAAGGCTCTACAATCCTATGTGTTATGTGAATAATTTGAGCACCTGACTCACATATGCCATAAGTTAGATGACCTAAAAACCCTTATACATGCTTCCAAAACATCAATAACCTCAACTCCACCAAAAGGAGAAAAGGTTATGCCAGTATGTAATAAATAATTATGCACCAATCAAGACTCCGCTATATGTGAAAAACATGGACACTACACTCATAATTATCCTGATATCCCTCGATACCGAGAGACATTAAACACATGCGTTCAAGCTAGTATTAATGAACCAATAACACCAGCTAAAACCCAAGTCGACGATGGATGAAAAAACATGTTCTACATTCAAGAGGAACCAACTTTATGCTCTGACTCCTCTAAAAAACCCACCCACAACACACGAAGGAAACATGAACAACCAACCCCCTCACCCGCATTGCCATGTGCCCTATGTGATGACCCAACTCATATGATTAAAATTTTCTCCCAATTATGGACATTTAACCAAAACTACCTAATCACCCAGGTTTCTCAGAGAATCAAAACTAGGCACTGACACCATACATGCATTATTTGTGTAGGAAACCATCATAAGAGAAGGTTCCCCCACCTTCCCAGGTTCTACAAATCATTGAGTTTTGTACGTCAATTAATGAACGAAAACTCTTATCTACTAGACTCTGTTACTGACTTCACAAAACCCATCCCCCCACGAGGGGAAGATGAAACCCTAGACATATTACGTGTGTTTGAGGAGAAACGAAATCCATCAATAATGCAGGACCCTTGTCATTTCATCCCTCTCACCACCATTAATCTAAATCGAACAAAAAAGGATCTAAACCACCTGGTGAAGAAGATCGCCCATCACAAGCACCATATGTGATAAACCCAACCATTTGGTGAACGAATTTCATGAACTGAGTAATTTCAATGACATATTTCACTTATTGGTCCAAATTTCACACAAGTGTCTCTCCAATTAAGATAAAATCACATGTTGTTATTGTCGCATTTACTTTCAATTCCACCACATAAGGAATTCTCACTACCTTCCACGTTTTCATGCAACAAGAGTAGTTCTAAAACCAATCCACACCAGGAAGCCACATCACACCAACAACAAGGCCCAGAGATGGATACCACCACAGGATATTCCATCTCATGACATCAATGAGGCATCAACATCCCATACTATAAGCAGTACCTCCTCCCATACTATCTACTTGGTCAATTCCAGACCCCTATGTGGAATCTGTAAAAACACCTATCATAACATTGAAGTGGCCCATATGTCACACACATGTTCAGCATGCCAATCCCTCCATAATAATGAACAAACACAAGGAGGGTCAAAGCCTCATTTGATCGTAGCATTACCCCTCAGGCGTTTACCGAGGGGGAGTTAGTCCTCCGCTACAATGTTTCCCAAGAAAAGATAGGACCTAGGAAGTTTGAAACCCTATAAAAGGGCCCATACATCATCAATCACTTCCTCCTCAACGGAGCATACATATTGTGAGAGCTCGATGGGACTTGCCTGAAAAATCGTGTTAATGGTCTCTACCTCAAAAAACATTCACCCCCAAAATGCTAGAGTAGACATGTATGCACCATGAATTATTTTTTATGATGATCACCTCATCTTTGACTCATCATGTTTCAGAAGATGGATTTTTTGTCATCTTATCATCACAGGTTCGTTGACGACACATCTCGATGGTTGTAAAACCTCGTTGATGTAGCCTAGGCCATATACTCTCCTGACTAGACACCTCGTCTCTTTAATGGAATTTGTGCCTGGTCAAACACCAAAAATTAAGCAGAATACAACGTAGTCATAGGCCTCTTGTCCCATGCCCACCACCTAGGTATCCATCACCTACATGTATTCCTTGATTCCCAACTAGTTGTATCACAGTTAAACAAAACCTTTCAAGTCTGTGATACACGCCTTTTTCGGAAGCATCTGCATGCACAAAGGTTAGTTCGACATTTTGATCATATCACATTTACAGATATACCAAGAGATCAAAATCACACAACTGATCACATGCCTAATAAAATCCTATATTGGCATACATCACATATATATAGCCATCAAGATACATAAACCATCAACATACGATACATCTCAAAATGCATAAACACATCAACAAGTATAGACACATGTGACATATCATGAGAGGCGCCAAAAAATAATCTCATATATACATAAAAAAATATGAGTACAAAAAATATCCACATAGTCCACTGGCACATGACCAGGATAAATAAGTCATACAATATGGGGGAGCATCCTCATAATGGGTGCATGCCCCGGTACATACATAATCTCATCCAAAAAAAAATCAAGACCATCAAGTCAATCTAAGGCTCCCGTAGACCAATCTCAGTGTCAAGGGCCAAAATAAGACTAGTCGTAGCCATCGCCATAACTATAGGGCAAAAAACTGGTCGGTGCGCTCGCTCCAATGATATCATCATCTCTGCGATGACATCTTCCAACCATCCCTAACCATCAACCGAAAAACCTCTCATCGGGGCCTCTGTTCTGCCCCAGGTGTCTTGGTAACTCTACAACTACCAAACACACCTCTACAGCCTCAACACATTCATGCCACCTCTTTGCATACCCACCCCCCCGTGCACTACTACCTCACCAAAGGGTCCACCAATCTCTAAATAGCGCCACTACGTCAGTCACTCAAGCATAGCCAGTGCCCTCACAACCCTCGATATATGTGGTATGGGTTCATCCCCTACAAAGACCACATGTCTAGGATCATGGCCAACCAAATATTCTAGTGGTCACCCACACAGCCCCACATCTACAAGTAAACAAACATGTTATCAGCACCATCATCTATAAAACATCATATCGGTACACGCAAATAAAGATATGTATACAAATGCAGAAAGAAAAATATACATGTTGGTCCTCAGGCATCACCAGGTACTCCTCTAGTTCTTTAATTCATAGTATTCATTCAGTCGCATATTATATCTATTTTTTAAACATATGCTTACACTTCGGGCATTGGTCATATATATTTCAGGTACATCACACACAATCTTTTTCTACCAACACCCCAATAGGCAAATAATAGAGCAGGTATCATTCTCCACTTAGCATGATAGTATTCCTCCTAAGCTATTCATATCCTGACATCATTTCTCCAAAAAGAACCATAGGGTCCCTTATCTCGACCATGTTTATCACCATTTCACCTTGGCATATGATAAACATCAGTGTCGGTCGATAGAGCCCTCCCACTCATGGATCGATTAATGTTTGTAGACTCTCTTTGCTATCAGAGCCATGACCACTTACTCCGGCCTGAGAAACACTCAAATTACATCCCTTGAATTTCATCCTCATTATGCTACACCCATCACACATGCATCCCATTTCCCAGGCCTTCCCTGGTACTTTATGGTGGATCAAGATGAATGCACCTCCGCATCTTACATTTGGCCTATCATTCACCAATTTTCATAGCCCATCTATGTCACTTCATTTGCCTCACCAACCCAACATGTATACCAACCAATGGGCCCCCCACCCTCAGAAAAAAGCATGAGACCTCCATATAGGTCACCATTATTATGTGGCACTCATCTTCATTCCTGTACATCCAAATCACCCTCACATTCTTTTGGAAAGTGTACAAATCTTTTCTTAGGAAAAAGACTCCCACCAACATTTTTGTTATTCATGTTTGTTACCCAGTGGAAGTTTTTAGTCTCCCTTGGTCAGAGCTTGCACATCACCCATAGTCATTTACCATCTTCATGGCAATTAGAACATACTCACACCCACCGTAGAAATCCTACTGACTCCAAGGCCACCCTTATCAATAAACATGTTTTGAGTGTCGTTGTTTGCACAAAAGCTTTGAGCTTGGACTAGTTGTCCATATCCTCTCATATCGTCATCTGTCACTATCTTGTCTTATCTAACACACACTATTACCTTACATTTACAACTCATATTGATTCCTCGACACATCATGTCAGACAGTTAAAACTCCTTTCATATTGAATTCAACATTTGTATTCCAAGATAGGGGTAGTACCTTGGATAATCTCCCCTTGAAGGGATATCCTCGGGTGGCACAATGGGAATCACTATTTCCCACTAATTTCATCGGTCCCGTTGACATTCGACACCAACACCAGCTTTCATGTCAAGGTGGTACCGTACTTAGCTACCATTGTAGTTCTTTCATTTAGTCAAAGACCCTTCCATCACTAAGCACCTCATTCAACAGTGCTTACACAATAATATGGGGGAGGTACCTGTAATCAAAGACCCATACATAGTGCATCACCTATTTCAAGAATGCTTCACCTTTGTTATACATGGGGGAACCAAATTCAATCTATTTGACCAGGAAGAATCCTTGAGGGCGTCAGTAGTTATCATCATTAGCCATCAGCACATTAACCACCATAACATTGACTGGACAGGACCATTCTTTGTCCGATTGTAATAATTTAAGATTAGTCATCATAATGAGCATGGGACATGCTTGCCTTCTATAGACACATTTTTTCACTCTTTCTACTAGAGCATGGTTACCATTTTTACTCAGTCAAGGGGTTTCTCTACTCATTTCCATAACAAGTTCCTCTCTCTCGAAAATTTGACCAGACTTTCCGTTAGAAAATAAAACATGATGTATTTCGGCTATACATTTTCTCCTAACCTCATACATCAAGGGGGAAGTGTTAACACCAAAAAATCGCACACATGTTGGCCCAATCCAGAAGAAACTAAAAGGTGTCTAGTAGAATTCACAGGTGAAGATTTTCCAGTTGAATACATCATGAAGTTTAAAAAATTGAATTTCTCCTAAGGTCCAAATTTTATAAAGGTAAAAATTGATGGCACACGACTATTTTTCGATAAATGCGCAGATGTAGAATATTCTTCAAAAACCACATGGTTGCAAAAAGGGATGACTCAGTGATTTAGGACCACTCCACACACATGGTGATGATTCTATGACATGAGATCAATCGAGTACGGTCCAATTTGAGTCACCCTATGTTACAAGTCAATTTGTCGCCATGACGCTTGATCAGTTTATGGATATTTTTACTATCCATGAACATGTTTGAACCAAATCCCTCAGAGGTCAAACAACCCAAAATATGTTGAAGTACATGAGAAATTTGATTCAAATAGCTATCACACCTTGTTAAGTTCCACCTACGCCGTTTTCTCTAGAGTTTCACATGCATGTGCTGAAAATGACTCTGAGAAGAGCGCAGAGATGTGCTCTGTCTGCCATTATAAACCCGTGTATGTGAATTCTAGAAATTAAAAATAAAAAGTACATTCTATAAAAATAGTTGGTTGAAAATTTCCCAACTGAAATCTTCCAGGTGATGACTATTCAAACTATAACCCTCAGAAGGTTCATCTTCATCCCTTTTCTCATGGTAACCTAATCCCTCAATAAAGGAGTCTCATCCTCCTCTCATGGATTTGAAACTTCCTCCTCTTAGCCTATAAAATGACTAGAGGGTAGAGGGGTTGAGGAGGTCAGAATTGAGAGAAGACAAACTTATGTTGTTGGTTTGAGATTGGAAATCTTGTCACATAAGGAGGAGATTGAAGGCATTTGGGAGGGACCTCATAGAATCAAGGCGAAGGTTGCAAGGCTCCTCTTATTTTCTGATTAATACAAATGAACACTTTCTCCCATTGATTTTGTCTTATGTGAAGGATGGATGGTTTACAATTGTTTATAATGTTTATTAAGGAAAATTCAATCCCTAATTTCCTTGATCATTAGACTAAGTTGTTTGGATTATTATATCACATGTGCTTTTGATCCTTTTATTGTCTATGTTCGCGGGTCTTATCAAGCATTGAAAAACTGCATCAAGTCACAACAAGGGATGTTCATCAAACATTTCATGAAATAGGTAAGAGGCTCATCCATTAGCTACACTACTTATAATTCGAACAAGTTCAACTTAGGGAAAAATCCAGTTCAACTGTCATGATTGTTTCTAGATTCCATTTAGGATCTAGGGAGATCGCTCTTGTCCACAAGAGGGATTTTTCTATGTAACAAACTGGCTACTCCACTGGGGAACGTCTCTGTTCTCATCATTTTCCTTACCCTGGATTTTTTATTTCTCCAATTTATCCAGACCCAAGTCTTCATAAATTAATGGCCTTTTGAGTGGTTGATTTTTCGATTTTTTTTATTTTTTCTTAGGTTTTTCTACTTGCATTGTTTCTATTTGTTAACAAAGCACAATTCTGCACCATTTTTGCCTTAGCAACAGAGCGCATGTGCTTTGTTTCCTACTGAATACCCACGTATGCCTTGGAAATTTTAGAAAATTTTGTTTTTGCTTCATCCTAGACATGAATTTGTTTCTCTGAAAGTGTCATTATCTTTGTTTGGACTGTGTTGTGTCTCTTCTAAACTCAGTTGATTGTTTTGTTGATGATTTTTGAGAATTAGGTCTTTTTCAAAAAATTCCTTGAGGTTTTGCCTGGTTGATTTGTTGATTAATCAAAACAAGATAGAGTGTCCTTATGATTATGATATTCTTATTTGGTTTTGTCAAATAAACTGGTTAAGCCTTAATTGTTGCTTATTTGTGGTCAAAATCATTTTGAATTACAAATTAAGGTTCTTAATACCTTGTGCTTTTGGGAAAGAGTTGTACTTATTTTTTCTTGATAAAGAAATTTTTGCTTTCATCTTGGAAATTTTTTCACGATTGCACTGTTATTATCATTAGATCAAAGCATTCATAGTAGAATATGTCTTTTCTCTAACTCTCTTTATTGATTTCTGTGTTTGAATGTTTTGAGTGATTACAGACAAAGAGTATTTTCGCTTATTTTATGATTAGGGAAATCTGGAAATTAGTTTGTTGACTGCATTTTCATTACATAATAATGAAATGGGTTTCTTTAAGAAATTGGAAAAGTTGTGAGTTCTTGCATTTCATTTCTCAATAATATCAAAGAAGCTCTTTCTTTTCTCTAAATAGAATTTCATCGAATCTGAAATTTGTTATTGCATTTTAGAGTGCATTAAGATTTTGAGTCATGTCACAACATCATAAATTTCACCTTCATCACCCATTGAGTAAAGAACAACTTAATAATAAAACGTTGATTAAAATTCACTTATAATTTTATATTTTTTAGGGCACTTATTGATGAGCACCAATATTGTAGCAAGAATGTTGCAAGTCCTGGGCTACCAGCTTTACTTTATCAACCTGGGGTCCGTACAAACTTGGAGGTGACAGTGTTGTATACATGAGTAAAAGTGATGGTTCTGCCTTTTGTCACTATTCAACTGGCGAGAGATGACTAAGGTTTTCAAGCCAGACTTCTATGGATTCAGAAGAAGCTTGGTTCCTTGATGAACGACATAGAAATCTACTCTAAGAGAGATTTGATCTACTGTAATAATGAAAAAAACTGAAACTCAATGCTAAGGCACACCATTTCCTAATTAACTGCTAAGAGCTATGCTTTACAATAATGCTAAATTAACATGAAAAAAATGCTATTGTCCTAAGAATGGAAGTTAAAAACATCAAACAACATTGTTATGCATGTAAAGGACTGTAATAAATATGTTTTGTCTTTTAATGATTTTCATGAAAAATCAAGTGTGCAAGCTAATCTCTTTTGGTGATGTGGTAGGTGGCTTAGCAATGCTGGTGAATGACTGGAAGGTTCAGGAGATGGTTGGAAGGTTTGGGAGACCCTTGGGTGACCTTGGGTGGCTTCCTAGAGGTTTTCCCTCAATTCGGCCTCAAAATAGGCCACTACAGGAAAACCTACAGGATGTACTAGAAACCTACAGGATTCCCTATATTTCTATAGGATACAGCCGATAGTTAAACGATGGGTGTTGGAGGTGATGGAAGGCTTAAGGAAGGTGGCTGATGGGTGGAATGGAGTGAGAAAAATCCTAGTATCACTCAGAACCCAAAACCAAGTTTAGGAGATGGTTGGATTTGTTCAACATGCTTGGGGGAATTTCTATCTAAAATGATGAAATTGGTGAAGGTCTTGATGAAAACAAGGAATGCTTATGGGTGGATGAAGTTGGAAGGTGGTTGCTTGCTATGATATCTCTTTCTACTTCTGAAGCACCTACTCTACATCAAACATGTGTAATTTCCAAAAAGTCATGTAAGCAAGAAAAGCATAATTTAATAAACTAACTATCTACCTTATGCATGAGGAAATTGCTAAATAAAATGGAATCATGGATGAGATCAACTGCAATAATGAAGATAGAAGATATGGAAATGAAATCCTACACTTGCAGAACTGATCAAATGCTAGTTCAAGTACAGTATACTCTAAATCTTATGAAAGAAATGGAAATCTGTCTTTTTGGGATTGCATAAGGGTCTTTTCCTCAAATCATGATCCCAGAAGGAAGAAGTGAGGCTAGGACACCTATTGAAAGCTTTGTGGTGCTTCTTTTATCCCCTCTAACCTGCTACTGAAGTAAGGGACAAACAGAAGCAAACTAATAAACAATTAATCAAATCTACACTACTTGCAATGAAATACTTCTAAAGATATTTTAACCATGAATCTATGAAACTAAGTTAAGCATAGAGATACAAGAAGAGGAGCCTTTGCTACTAGGGTTGGGCGCTAACCCAAGAGCTTTAGCCCTTTGAGTTAACTTTGTGCTGGAACAAGAAAAAGCTCATTCTTTTTACCAAAGCAAAAAATTACATCAAAGTCTTCCACAAGTCTAGAGCTCAAAAATAACTAGAGTTTTTAGAACAAAAATTTGAATCCTAATGAGGCTCTAGGCCTCTCTAATGATACAACCAAAGTCCCCAACTACTTCCTTAAATTTAGGGAGGCTCGGCTCCCAAACTTGACATGAACAAACTCTTTGTCTATTACTTGCTCGGTTGCCTTCTGATCTTCATGACTTGGTTTCTTGCACTCCGAGCTGGTGGGATTAATGGAAGAATATTTGAATGGGGGAGGAGTAAATGAGGAGGATTTACCTCCTATAATCTCTCTCCCTTTTCCTTTCGAGTTTCAAACCTTAGTCTTGCCAAAATTCCTTTATTTTCTCTTCCAAACCCGCATTCAATGCATATTAGTTCACTAGGCATAATATCTCACTTTAACTCATCTCATTAAACAAAATATAATCAAACATGTAATAAGTTGTGAGAAGAGTTAGTTTGACTAAGCTAGGAGGTGAATTAAGGCCCATATAATTACCCAATGATGAGGCTCACAATCACCCCATACTGAAAGTGTTGCTCATCCTCTGAGCAACTCAATCAATATCCATGTCTTTCATAGCTCTAGTGGCCTCCCTGACATCCCATGCCTATGTTGTTGTTTCCTCTTCTTGTGCATAGAAACCTGCCTTCTTTTCTACCTCCTCCCACTACCTCCTTTCTTCTTCTTCTTCTTCTTCCTTCCTTCTAGCATCCCTAAGAGTAGTGGTGGACTGAGTCTCAAGCCAATCCAATTGACTTTGAGCCTTTGAATGGATTGCATGTACATGGGTGGCTTATTCAGTGCTTCTCTCATTCTTTGAGGAGAGTGGTACTCTCTTATCTTTAAACTGTATGGAAATGTGTTCCATCTCCTCAGGCAAGCTGGGATGTTGTCATCCCCTAACAACTTGAACATGTCCTCAAAATCTATAATTTCTTGTTCTTGGGAAGAAAGATACTTGGGTGCAAGTTGAGGATCATTTGCAATTAAATTATGTGTACTGATGAGGGCCATTGGATTGGACTACTTAGCTCTGATCATAAGAGGCTCTATTTGTTCTCTTGCAAATATCTTCTTCATTTCTGTAGCCCTTTCTTCCTCATGGTTCATCCATGATGCCAAAGCCATCAACTGTAAATCTCCTAGCTTGGAATTAGGGTCCCATAGATTCATGTCTGTTAAGGCCATGTTATGAAAATAAAACTCAGACATCTTGGCCCTATCTTGCAATGTACATTGATCACAAAGATCAATGAACTATCTATAATCCTAAAATGGCATAGTGACTCTCTGTGTTAGTGTCTTGATTTGGAACTACAACCATTGTTCCTTAAGGTATAGGGTATAGGATTTAGCTATCATCCTACACTGGATTTCTTCCAAAGAGAGACTGGCCATGGATGCTAATTGATACTCTCTTTCTTGAAATTGTCCTTTCAACCATGCATTTTCTGACTCTAACTGATTTTTCGTTATGGCCTCTCTATATCTCAAGCTACTTAGTTCTCTACCCATCTCCTTGAGCTTCTCCTTAATGTGACCAATGTCCTCTACCCCCTTGGACTTGGCAATCTGCTTCCATCTATGAGTTCTAGCTCTCTCCTTCTCAAGCTCGAAGAATAATGGAATAGCAAATTTTTATGGAATGACCCTGCCCCCTTCAATAAATATGTAGTAGGAGTCAAGGTTAGGTTGGCAGCTAGGTTCCCTTAGATTTGGGTCCTCTTCTTTAGTTTCTTGTTGTAGGCTTCCCTCCTTATCCAATTCTTAAGTCTCCTATAGGATTAGCAGAGTCTCCTGTAGGACTACTTCTGCTTCCTGTAGGTCTTGTTGTGTATCTTTTAGGATTTCTTTTCCTTTGGATGAGGTGGATCTAGTTACAGGCCTTCTCACATAGGTGATAAGAGACTTAGGGGAGGTTTGTGCTGAGGATCCTCTCTCTTGTTTTTTCATAGGAGGAGGCATTTTCTCCTGCTGTTTAGGTGAGTCCTCAATTACAATGGGAATTTTGGTTGGAGTTTGGGGTTTCCCCTACCTTATCCTTGTGCTTTTCCTTGTTCTGAAATATAAGGGGGTCTGCCTCTGTCTTTTGCATTTTTGTTTGATAGGGGTGTTAAGAGTAGTAAGGGTAGTTGTTGCTTCTCTCTCAGTGGGTTCTAGAGACACCCTAGGTGACTCCTCCTTGTCTTCTACCCCCTCTTTCCCATTTCCCTTTTCTCCTATGTCTTTCCCTTCTCCTTCTCCTTGTAGATCCTCATCTTGTTTATCAGATTCATCTTTGTCATCCTCTTCTATTTCATCATCATCCTCTTTCTCTTCCTCCTCTTCTTCTCCCTCATCTCTCTCCTCATCTATCTCATCTTCATCCTTCTCACTAATAGTAGGACTAACATCATATGTGAGGGCTTTGATATCCTCCTATGTCTACATGTATCTAAAAATTAACCATTGAATAGGAATTCTGAGGTTGTGGAGGGCATATTCTATAATGATATTAAATTAATCCATGGTGAGATAACTACTAGGGGTTTCCCTCCTGCAGCTTTATGCTTGTGTCTATTAGTCATTGCAAAAGGAAATATGGTATGCTAAGCCTGTGGTGACGAGGTGTTTTTGCTCCAAACCTCAATTATTCAAGAAGCCTAAAGTGATATCCATAAACCACACTATACCTGCCCTCACATGATATGTATTTGATAAGGTGGTAGCTCACCTCATTCTAGGGATATGGTAGGTTTGTTCTCCTTACTTCATTCTTGTCCTCAATGGACTCCTCACCCTCTAAAAGTAATTTCTTCTTGGCAATCTGTCTATCTCCCTTGTCTTCCTTTCTCCAAGGCACTCCTAGGGGATGTTTGTAATTCTTCTTATGAGTTTAGGGGTTAGCTCTATGGAGAGACCTCTCACCACAACAGTGGCATGGACTCTGGTCAATGGAATGAGGGAGAGAGAAAAATCTCGGGCTACTTCATCATCATACCCTCTTAATTTTTCAAAACATCCCATCCAATTATTCCTTGTGAAGATTTCTAACACGTAAGGGTGTTGGTCGATTCTCACAGTGTTAATAGGCTCCCTTCTATTAAACCCCCCTGACATTTTGGTTGGCGAATTTTGAGGAGCTGAGATGGTTGATACAATTTTTAAATGCAAAAGTAAATAACTGAAAGAACTATGGAGACAATTCCCTTACACAGCTGCCAAATTCACTCAATACTAGGGGATTTTTTGTTCAATTCACTTTGAAAAAAGGAAGTAATTATAGAGCCTACCTCCTCATAGTGTTTGTTGTAGCCAACCCCCATGTTTTCCCCTCTGAAACTCCTCTCAGCCAATCCTGTAGACTATTTGTTTGTATCTTGTAGGATTCTTGTGGGATCCTATAGGATTTCCTGTTTAAGTCTGTAGGAAGTCTTGCACAGGAGAAAGATGGAATTTTCCTCTTTTCTAGGTTGCGTGGGTATGAGAGCGACTTTGCTAGAGTGAGCCTCGAGGAAATGAATGCGTCAGTGCATGGGTATCGACGATTATTTCCTCTTATGGTCGATTTGGGTGAGGTGGTGTGCTAGCAGTCAAGGTACGTTTTCCATTTTTGGACCATTGGTCCTCACTACCATCTCATCATTCCCCTCTCCTCATAATCAACTCCCACTTCATGCATCCGTAGCCTTAACTTCTTTTATCCTTCTCCTTTCTTTTCTTGACTTGACTACTACCACATGTGGGAGGACCAATTGTTTTGTCTTTGTTGACTGAACGAAGGTGGCCAAGTTAACTGGCCACCTTTCACTTATAAACCAACTTGCTCGTAATCTTTACATCTTTTGACTACATTATGCAAATGAGAGAGTGAGGCAAGATACTTACCGGTGGTGCTAATACCTTACTGCAGTTGTTGAAGATTGGTGAGCCTCATAAATGGGTAATTATATGGGCTCATTTTACCTCCTAACCTAGTCAAATCAACCATTCTCTTATCTTACTGTATGATTTTCTGATTATATTTATGCTTATAGTGTGAGTTGAGTTAGTTATGATGCCATGTGGTCTAATATGTGTTTAATGCAAATTATTGATGAATTTTGTGGTCAAAGTCAAGGATCCAGTGGACAAATGGCAGAAATAAATTGAAGTGCACAAAGTAGAGGACTTATAGGAGGAAATCCCCCTCATTTGTTACTTCTCACTTCGAATTCCCCTTCATTAAGCTCAGAGTACAAGCAGCCAAGTCATGCACTAGAAGGCAGCTGAGCAAGTGAAGGATAACTAATGATTATCTCGAGTTTTGGGATCCAAGCCTCCCTGATTTTAAGGAAGTTGTTGGTAGCTTCATTCGTGTAAGTAGAAAGGCCTAGAGCCTCACTAGGGTCAGATTTTTGTTGGATTTTTGTTGCAGTTTTTCTTATGTAAACTCTACTCAGCTTCGAGCTTATTATCTTGACAGTTCAAGTAATCTTGTTATTGTTTTGAGAATAAAGATAGAATCCTTTTTGAGTTAGCACTGAGTTACCTCAGAGGGCTGAAGCTCTTGGGTTAGGGCACAATCCAAGCAGCCAATCTGCTCTTTACTTTTATTTGTATGTTTCATTTTAGTTTGTAGATTAGGTTGTTGTTAGATGCATTTCTTTTATGGTTAAGAATAGGTTGCTTTTGATGATTCAATAGTTTGCTTCCATTTGTGCTTTCTATAGAAGATTAAGTAGTGATAAAGAAAAGATTCAAAAATGCTAGCAACAATGCCTTGGCCTCTCTCCCTCCCTTTGGGACAATGATTTCAGGCAAAGACCCTCTTGCTACCCCAGAAACACAGGTTTTCCTCATTCATAGGACTTCTAGTGTTTGCGGCTTTTTAGTTGGTTCATAGTCTAGTTTTGCTTTTCTTCAGAAATTCTTCATCATGCTCACTTATTTATTTACAATATTCCTCTTTCATGCTTTCCTTTCCTGTAGCAGTTATCAACATTTCCTTTCATAGATCATAGTTTTTGATGCAAAAACTCTGTTTTTCTAGATGCACTTATATCATTGCTTGCTTAATCTCATTGGTTGACTGTCAGTTGTTTATGCAGTAGATCTCTTCTAGCAACAAGCCAGCCTATCAGCCATTCCATCCTCCATCTTATCCATGCCCTACAAGTCGCCCAAGTCTCCCCTCAATTCTGCCTTAGTTTCCTGCATTTTCCATAGGATTTCTTCCCCTCTCCTTGAGCAAATCCAATCATCTTTCTCTCTCCTAATGATTCTTGGTAGACCCTAGGTGCCTTAACAATTCATCCCAACCTTCATCCACCTTTTCCACCTACTCTTACACCTTCAATATAGTGAAAACTGCTCTCGGCCTCCTCCTATAAGCCTCCTGTAGAACATTGTTTTTCCTCCTGTAGATTTCCTGTGTCCTCCTATAGATTTTCTTGTAGGCTTTCTTTTAAAGGCCGAGTTTGGGAAAATCTTCTATAAGGCCACCTAAGACCTCCTAGGACCCATCCACACCATCCTACATCCTCTCAAGTTCCAAAACTGCCCTCCGTAGCCACTTATTCGCTGCCACATTGACAAACAAATAAATTGCATACATGACAAATTCACATAAAAATACATAAAAATCCAAAAAGATGTTTTTTGCTCATTTATTTCTAGAAATAGCTTAATTAGATGTTGTTTACTTCCTTGAGTAGGTAATGGCATCTTTTTCATGGTTTTCATAGTGCTTTCTGCAAAAGTAGGGTTAGTTGGTTAATTAGGATTTCCTCGGTTTGCTTTACATTTCAGTCTTCCTTTTTGCAAGTAGAATAGCATCTGTAGAGTAATCTCTCTTTTTCCTTTCATCACATATAGAGCTTCTTCTGGAATCCATACAAGTTGGCTTGAGCTCCTAGTGATCTTGCACCGGCTAACCAAGTGACAACCTGTAGTAAGAACTAGTACTTGTGCATACATCATCGTCGCTTCCAAGTTTGTTACGAACTACCGGGTTGATAAGATTAAAGTAGGAAACCCAGGAGTTGCAGCATTATTGCTGCAATACTGGTGCTCACCACCTTTTTGGCGTTGTTGCCAGGGAAGCGTCAGAATATTCTGTGATTATTGCATTCTTCTATTTCTTCTTGCAACATTTTGCTAATAGTTTATTTCAGCAACAGTAGAATAGTTATTTCCTTTCTTTCAGTTCTGCATTTCTTTTGCTTTCCTTTTCAACTCTACAATTTCCATTTCAGCAAAAGTAGATTAGTCATTTCCTTTCTTTCAGTTCTGCACTTCCTTGCTTTCCTCTTCAATTCTGCAAATTTCATTCAACAAGTTCATTTAAGTTAGTTTCAAATTGTTTTGTTCAATCAATTTCAGTTTTGTAGGTACTATTAGTGTGGGGAAAAAGAAACAAAAACCGACCAAAAAGATTTCCTTTCATGCTTCGTAGGAATAGAGATAATTTAGGAATTTTTTTTCCCAACACCCCCACTGCTTCACACAGCCAAACTTCTCCCTTCTTTGGTGGTTGCGATCAAGAAGAACCCTTAGGTGAACAACTAGAAATATTTGAAGAACCTATAGGGTAAGAAGAAGTAGAAGAAAAAATTCCTTTGGAGCCAATGGCTGAAAACAGAAATGCTAGGGGGAATGGAGGGAGAATAGAGGATACCTTTCCCATTCGAGAGACCAATGGGGAGACCAAACTAAAGAATATAAGACCTTCCGCCCTACCTCATTTCCATGGTCTGACTACATAAGATCCTAGCACCTTCTTGTTTGAGTTTGTTGTTATCTGTCAAACCTATGAATATGCAAAAGATGAGAAAAAGTTGAAACTATTCCCTTCTACTCTCAAGGATGGAGCATTGCGCTGGTTCATGGGATTACCTGGAAATAGTATCACAACTTAGGCTCAAATGCAGCAAGCCTTTAACAAGAAGTATCGAGACTACTGTAGGTCAAAAGATACTGAATGACTATAGGAAATGATGAGTCCCTGGAAGACTATGAGGAAAGGTTCTAGCTCAATTACAAATGGGCCAGGTGTACACTTGACCCTGAGTCTCTGAAGATGGTCTTGCTCAGGGGAGTTCGAGAAGATCTTTTAGACACCCTCCATCTACTGGCCAGGGGAGACATCTACCAACTATCATATGAAGACATAAAGACTGTTTTTAGAAACCATTCTAGAGCAGCCAGAAAGAAAGGTAGGGGGAGTCAATCCATAGCCAGTACCTCTTCCTCTAACTCATCCATTAAAGGAGAAGTTGGAAACATGTTGGAAGACTTCAAGAGTGAGATGCTGCAGACTCTTGCCATGCAAATGGATACCTTGCATATCAAAAGGAAACAAGAGGAAGAAGAGAGGGCTTTGGCCATTTTTTGCCCTAGATGCACCAGGAGACATCCTAGGAATGAATGCCCATTGAACTCTATAGAGGTTTTTTCAGTTTGCGAAGAAAATCATTCTACATGTAAGTACCCTTCCTTGCTTGGACTTAAAGTTGTATATCAAGGGGCTGAGGGAGTCATTGAACAACTCTATTACATAAACCAAAGAAGGCCGCATGGACCTAGACCATACCAACAGGGGATGTAAGGGACATCCCAAGCATACTACAACCCCAACCAAGTCACTTCCATACCCTCTTGGGGTCCCCCTGCTCATCCTTCCTAGTCCACCCCTCCTCCTTGGTCCTTCACATCTCAATATCATGCCCAACCATCCAACCGTTCATTTCAATCCTATGCTCAGCCACCACCTCAGTGGAATGCCCACATCAGGGGTGGAGGCCCCAATACAACTCTCTTCCCACTCTTTTGCCTCTACCACCTTCCCAACCACAACTGTTACTTCCTGCTCCACCAAAGCAACCCCAAATGCCTACCCAACCGAATCTAAACCTGAACAACAGACAGGCTCAGCAAGTGTATAGTGGGGAACCATCATGCCCAACTTATGCTGTGGAGATTTAGGAAATTAACTTATGATCTAGGAAAGTTCTCCCAAATAGTCAGCCTCTACCTAGGGAGGTTGAGGAAGATAAAGACGAAAGTGAAACTAAAGCAATTTCACCCTTTCCTGAAAGACTATCCGTGACAGTTCAGCCTACCCCAAAAGAAACTGAACTCCTGGGGGGAATTAAAACATTTGTGTGAAGATACCACTTCTCCAAGCCATAAAATATGTTCCTATCTACAATAGTTTTATCAAAGAGAAGTGCTTTAGGCATCTAGGAAGGTGTAAGAGAGATGCCCCAACCATCAATGTATAGGGCAACTGTCTGACCTGATGTTGGGGCAGGTAATCTATCTAAAATATGTAGACCCTGGAAGCCCAGTAATTGATGTCCACATCAATGGCACCATGATCCCACACAATTTGATTGATCTGGGAGCTGCCATTAATGTGATGAAAAAGGACACAATGCTCAAACTTAACCTCCAGGGTTTCTTGAGGAAGACCACAAGCGTGCTACAGTTAGCAAACCGCTCCACCGTGACCCCTGAGGGGATTGTGGAAAATGTGATGGTCTCCATTGATTCTTGGGAGTACCCTGTTGATTTCTTTGTTCTCCAGCCAAAGGCAAAGCTCACTAGGAATCCTCTCATTTTGGGAAGACCCTTGTTGGCTATCGCTGATGCCTACATTAGCTGTCGAGCTAGGAACATGACCATAAAGAATGGGCATATGTCCAAGCAGTTAATCTTATATCCTCCTGCCCAACCCTTGTTAGAACATGATCTACCTCTCTGGTTGGAGGAGGAAAATGAGGATGAAGTTTATTCTTGCACCACTTTGTACATTAGGAAACTCCATGGGGGGGGAAACAGCAAGATGAGGACGATATGATTGAAAATTTGATTCAGAATTTGCCTCCCAGTGTATCACCCTTAAAGGACATAGTAAGAGAAACCCAAAACAACCCCTCAACTAATCTCTGTGCAGCCGACTCCACTTCTCTCTCTGTTAAGAATATAGAGTTCGGTCTAGAAAGAACCTTGAAAATCAATCCATCCCTATCCACTTCCTAGGAGAAGGAACTGTGTAGCCTGCTAAGAAAGCACTTAGATGCCTTCGCCTAGAGTTATAAGGAGATGAAGGAAGTGCACCCTTCAGTCTATACTCATCATATATACATCAAGGAAGGTTGCAAGCCAGTTAGGTAGCCTCAAAGGAGGATGAATCCAACACTTAAAGATATTGTTAAGGAAGAATTGTAGAAATTGCTTGATGCAGGATTCATCTATCCCATCTCTGACAGTGAACGAGACTCTCCTTTGGTGCTAGTGCCAAAGAGAAACGGTAAGTGGAGAATCTGTGTCAACTATCAGGAATTGAACAAAGCCACTGAAAAGGACCATCTTCCTTTACCTTTCATAGATCAAGTGTTAGACAGTCTGGCAATGAAAAAGTTTTTCTCTTTCTTAGATGGGTTCATCGGGTACAATCAAATTCAGATCAACCTGGAAGACCAAGATAAGACCACTTTCACTTGTCCTTGGGGTACCTTTGCATACTGGGTCCTTCCTTTTGGTTTGTATAATGCTCTAGCCACTTTTGAAAGAGTGGTACTGAGTATATTTTCTGAATTAGTTCATGATGTAGTAGAGATATACATGGATGACTTTACTCCTTATGGCTCTGACTTTCAGGAAGCCTTATCTAATCTAGGAAAAGTTCTAGACAAATGCATTGAGATGAACCTACTCCTTAGTCTAGAAAAATGTGAATTTTTTATGACTGAAGGGACAGTGCTAGGTCATGCAATATCTCAACAGGGACTGCAGGTGGACCCCAACAAAATCACCATCATCCAAAGGGTCCCACCTCCTCAAAGGTGAGAGATGTTAGAAGTTTCCTAGGCTTAGCTGGGTATTACCAGAGATTCATTAAATATTTCAGCAAGCTAGCCTCTCTGTTGTTTTTCCTTTTAGGTAAAGATGTCAAGTTTATATGGTTGGAAAACTGTAAAAAAGCCCTAAATACTTTGAAGAGAAAACGCGTGACTGCCCCCATTTTGAGAGGCCCAAACTAGGCCCTACCTTTCCACATTCACATTGATGCGTCGAACAAAGAAATAGGATTAGCCTTGGGACAAATTGATGAAAAGTTGCCTTATGCCATATACTTTATAAGCAAAAACTTGTCAAAGGCAGAGTTAAACTATACAGTGACTGAGAAGTAGCTCCTAGCTGTCGTGCATTCCTTAAACAAATTTAAACATTATATCATAGGTTATCAAACCTTTGTGCACACTGATCATGTTGCAATTAGATATCTAATGAACAAACCAGATATAAATGCTCACATTATTAGATGGTTGCTTTTACTGCAGCAGTTTGATTTGACCATTGTTGATAAGCCTGGTAAAAAAAATGTTGTTGCTCACTTTTTGTCTAGAGTAAATTTGCCTGTAGGTGAAGAAGGAATGGTGGATGATCAAATGCAAGATGAACACCTATTTTCTATCTCAATACTCTCTCCATGGTTTACTGATATAGAAAACTACTTGATTTCGGCACAGTTCCCACCACACCTGTCCTCAAAAGAGAAGAGCAAGATAGTAAGGAAAATCGCCCCTTTCACTTGGATTGGGGGCAATCTCTTCAAACTTGGCCCAGTTCAGATCTTGAGAAGATGTGTCAGGGAGGAGAAGGTCTTTGACATCCTCCTGAACTGTCATGACGGGCCTTGTGGAGGTCATTTTGCAGCAAAAGAACTACCTTCAAGATACTGCAAGCAGGCTATTATTGGCCCACTCTTCATTAGGATGTGAGGAGATATACTAGCCAGTGTGATCGGTGTCAAAGGATGGGGAAATCTACTCCAAAGGATGAAATGCCCATGCAACCTCAAGTGACCTTTGAGCCATTTGAGAAGTGGGGCATGGACTTTGTGGGGCCTATCAGCCCTCCTTCAAAGCAGGAGTAATACATCATTATGTGCACCGATTACCTGGCAAAGTGGACAGAGACAAAAGCAATCAAAGCAGCGACAGAGGAAAAAGTAGCTAAATTTTTGAGAGAGAACATATTCTACAAGTTTGGGTATCCAAGAGAGTTGGTCACAGATCAAGGCAACCAATTCACTTCCAATTTGATTGAATACCTACTCACATATCATAGAATCAAGAATAGGACTTCCACCCCTTACCATCCACAAGCCAATGGGTAGGTGGAGGTCACTAATAGAGCATTGGAAGGGATCCTGACAAAGGTAGTCAGCAGCAGTAGAAAAGACTGGGCGGACAGGTTAATTGAGGCCACTTGGGCCTACAACACAACATGGAAGACTACTACAGGGTTCACACCCTATGAGCTGGTCTATGGGAAGAAGGCTTTGCTGTCAATATACTTTGAATTCAATACCCTAAGGATGGCAGCTCAACTGGACCTAGACCTCAACCATGCACAACAAGAAAGATTACTCCAGCTCAATGGATTGGATGAACACAAAATGTAGGCCCTTCTCCATACAAAGGTAGTTCATCTTCAGAGAAAGATATGGCATGAAAAAAACATCAAGGAGAAGCAATTCCAAGAGGGAGATTGGGCACTACTCTATGATTCAAGATACAAAGATTTCAAGGCAAGCTGAGGACAAGATGGCTGAGACCCTACACTGTGGAGAAATGCAATGACAATGGTTCAGTTCTGATCAGAACGATTGATGATGAAGCCATCCCCATGCTTGTCAATGGACACTGGTTGAAAGTCTACAAGAAACCCCTCTCCAAGCGAGGGTTCATTAAATATTTGAATAAGATAATGATGGTAGTGGGGCATGTCTTAACCTCCACTTCACCCACTCACTGAAGAAAAAGAGAAAAACAATAAAAAATAAGGACTCAAGTGAAAATCTCCATGAGGCGCTTGAGTCCCATCATTGGGTTGAAAAACTCTTATGAGGCAGACCAATGATGTCAAAAAAGGAGAAGAAAGAAAATAAGATCCCTGGGTGAAAACCTCCCTTGGAGGCACCCAAGGCAGGCAATTAAGGTGAAAACCTCTCTGAGGCACCCTAGTTGTTTAAAAAACAAAATGAATTTCTAGTTGCATTGCAGATGTGTAGGAGGACTACAGAGAGTAGCAGAAGGTGCCAAGGGAACCCTGAAACCAATACCAGCACCTATCCTACCTTCCCACACCTTTCTCCATCATTCTTGGCATTGTTTTCACCTGACTGTGCTTCTTTCTCAAAAACTTTGTTTTCTACAGGAGGCTCCTGTAGGAATTACAAAGAGCGAGAAATGGATATAAAAGGAAGTTTGATGGATAAGGAAGCTTCATAAAAGATCTATAAATCCTCCTGCGGTCTTCAAACCTCCTTGCCATAATTTCCAAGCCTGCATCACATCCTAAACATCATTCTTCTTCCTGCCTAAGAAAAACACAGAAAAACAGTTTTTTAGGAAAAAGAAAAAAAAATAAGAAAGGGAACAACACCATCCACCTCCCTTGAAGCCTACCTATTAACTTTCCATCTCTATCTACATCTTTGGAATCATCCTCACAGCTCCAAGCATAGAAAGAAGATGAAGTTTCAAAGGGAGAAGCAGCTACAGGAGCTCCTGTAGGAATTCCTGTAGCAGCTGATCCCATAAAAATCCAACATCAGCAGTAAGAAGGTGCAAATATGAAGGTTGAAGAAGACACCTAAAGATCAGATCTAGCCAGAGAGGAACCTGCACAAAGCATAGCCACATATCAGCCAGCAGACATCATGCATCAAAAGCAGCAAAGGCATGCAGCAGAGAGAGAGAGCCACATCATCTCACATCGAATGCATTCAGATCTCAGGTAAGTAACTAACCCACTCCTCTGTTTGAATTTGTGTAATTAGAAGGCATGCAATAGGAATGAGATGGTTGAGGTTGAATAAGGGAAAGGTGGCCAGTTAACTTGGCCACCTTCATCTAGTTGACTCCACTCATTCGAAGATGTCATCCACATGTGCGCACAGTCAACTCAAGAGAGATGTCAAGGACAGGAAGTGGAGGAAGTGTGATCTCTGATGCAATTATGAGGGATGATTATGATGAAAGGGCCATAATGACAAGGCAGGTGGGGACCAACGGTCCGAATATGGCCAATCTACACTTGGCCAACTCACCCTCCATCACCGGAAATATCCATAAAAAGCAATAAGTACTCCTCCCTGAGCACTCTCACCACCTTTTCCTTCATTCTCTCCTCGAAACTCCGCTACTGCAACCTTCTCGTGCCCCCATAGCCTTGTAACCATCATTCTCCATTGATATCTCCCATATCCCTTCTCTCGACATCTTCTACAAGAGCACTTACAGGTTCTACAGGAGAACCTACAGGAATTCTATAGGAGGGACAACAGTCTTCTACAGGAGGGCCAGTGAGTTGTTTTGAAGAGGGAAAACATGGGTTTTAGCACAATTCTCAAGCTGGAGAGGTAGGTTCTTTGCATGCCCCCATTGAATATCAAAATATGCAAGCAGTGGTTTAATTTTGAGGAGGAAATAAAGTTTTTAGGTGGAGGAAATACATAAAAGAATTGCTGCTTATTTCTTAAAAAAAAAAACACAGTCTCTATTTTTCTTCAAAAATTGTTGTCTTCATCTCTACATTTGGTTTCCTAAGAAAGCAAAACAAAATGACAGGAGGTTTTATGAGGAAGGAGCCCACCAACTCCTCTAGGCTCCATGCACATCCCCAAGTAGTTGACATATTCATAAGAGAAAAATGGATGAACTTTTTTGAGAAATTTCGAGGGTTTGATGAGGAAATCGCTCAAGAAGTTTCCCACTCTTTGGTCCCTCACACCAGAACACAAGCCACTGTCACCTTCATAGGCCTTTCCATGGAGATAACCCCTGAATTTATCAGTAGGGTCACTACCCTTCCTCTTGGGTTGCCTTGGAGTAAGGATGAAAAACCAATTGGCCAAGCTGCCAAGAAAAACATCTTCCAAAACAATGAGACCCCTGTAGAAGATAAAAATCGCATAAGAAGGGATAGCATACCATATCCATGGGATGAGGTTAGCTACAAATAATCAAGCATATTTCCTGTGAGGGGAGGTACAACATTGTCTATGGTTACCACTTTAGAATCCTTCATGAATTAAGGTATAGCATGGACACTCTAGCCCCTCAGAAGCTCAGCATCCCCTACTCCCTCCTACAGTCCCTCATTGAATCCAGTAATAAAGTAAAAGCAGGAAATCCAGAGCAACTACCTCACCATGGGTTAATCAAAATTTTAGTGGAAGAAGCCCTCCATACATTTACACTCCCTATAGCATGGGAAATCTTCCAAAACATGACAGTTGAAGATGACATAAAGACCCCGATCTATGATATCAGTCCTACTGGCAGTGAGGAGAAAAAGCAGCAAGGGGGAGAAGGTGAAGCAACTAGTAATTTAGAAGAACAAGAAGGGAAGAAGGAAGAAACCAAAATAGAGGAGGAGAAAGTTGAAGAAACAAAACAGGGAGAAACAGAGCAAACAGAGACAGAGAAAGAGACAGAAGGAGGAGAAAAAGGGGCAGAAAAGACAGAAGTGTCCCCTGTGACTCTAGAAAGAGAGGTAGTAGCTGCTCTCACTGCCCTCAGCACACCAATTAAGCCAAAACAGAAGAGGAAGAGGTAGACCTCAATGTATTTCAGGGCTAGGAAAAGCACAAGAATCAAAATAAGGAAACCCCAGCCTTCTTCTAAAGTGCCAATTATTATTGAAGATTCACCCTCTACCCAAGGAAAAGAATCCCCTTCCAAGCCACCTATCACATATGAAAGGGGGACTCCTAGATTTCCTACATGGAAAGAAAAGGTAGAACTACAGGACTCAAAAATAGTGTTATAGGAGGCACAGACAGTTCTACAAGAGACCCTGTCAAAACTATAGGAGACCCAAAAGCTTGAAAAAAGGGTAGAAGGATAGCCACAGGGAAAGGAGGAAGCAACAGAGCTACCAGAAATTGATCCCCAGCCTAGTCTTGGCTCCTACTACAATCTTCTTGAGGGGGGAAGAATAATTCCACAAAAATGTGCAATTCCACTATTCTTTGAATTAGAGAAAGAAAGAATAAGGACCCATAGGTGGATGCAAATTGCCAAATCCAAATGAGTTGAGGATATTGGCCATATGGAGAACAAACTCAGAGAAATGGGCAGAGAGTTAATTGTTGTTAGACACAGAGAAGCAATCACAAAAAGCCACCTTGAAACTGAAAATGAATTTCTAAGAAGATAGCTGCAAGAGAAAGAGACCCAACTGGCATGCATGGCCAGCTGGTCCATGGAGGCATTGCAATTTAGGACACTAGAAAAATTCTATGGCCTATATCTCAAGGACCAATGGTTGCAATTTCAGATAAAGACTTTGGCACAAATAGGCACAATGCCTTTCCAAGATTACAGGCAGTTTATGGACCTGTGTGACTAAAGCACATTAGAAGATAAGGAAAAGTCGCGAGCACCAGTATTGCAGCAATAATGTTGCAACTTCTGGGGCTTCCTACTTTACTTTTATCAACCCGGTAGTTCATAACAAACTTAGAAGCGACGGTGCTGTATGCACAAGTACTAGCTCTTACTGTAGGCTGTTACTTGGTTAGCTGGGACAAGATTACTAAGAGCTTAAGCCAACTTCTATGAATTCTCAAAAGAAGATTTTAACTATGATGAAAGAAAGCTAACTCTACAACTATTCTACTTGCAGAAAGAGAAAGAAGACTGGATTGGAAGGCGAACCCTAGCAAACCCTAATTTATCCAACTAACCCTACTTTTGCAAAAAAAGAGATAGAAACTGATGCGATGAGTGCCATTGGCTACTGAAAAAGGTAAATTACATTTATTCAAGCTACTTCTGAAAAGAAATGAGAAGAAAACATCTTTTTGTGCTTTTGAGTGTTTTTATGTGAAATTATTATGCTTGTAGTTTATCTAGTTGTGATTGTGTAGAGGTTTGGTGGCGAAGGAAGATGGACTTGGTTTTTACAGAGGTGGAGGAATGTGTGGAGAGGTCCTAAGAAGCCCCTAGTACCCTTCCGAAGACTCCCATTTCAATCAGATTTCGAAAAACCACTTATAGGGAGTTCTACAGGAGGTTGCAGGGAATCTATAGGAGGGGGCTGAGAGCTATTTTTGGAAGTTTTGAAGGTGGAAAAATGATGGAAAAGGGTAATTTAAGGCTAGATGAAGGTGTTGAGGTGTTTGGAGCCTATCAAGGAAGATCAAGAGGGAATATGATGGTTGGATTTGTTCAAATGGCAAGAGGGAAACATATGGAGAAAAACACAGAAATTAGGGCAAATTGGCGAAATGTTGCGAATGACTTGGGAAATCTGTGGGAAGTGGGCTGGTGCTGGCTGCTTTATGGATGTATGGTGAGATGAGGTGTCCTGTAAGAGATCTACACATCTACTTACAAAACCTGATCAAAGAAAATACTAACTATACCATGAAAACATAAATTTCTCTAGCTTAACCTAATTTCTAACCTACAAACATAAAATGTTGAACAGTAACCTTTGAATAGAAAAGCATGCAAAGAGATCTATTGTAAAAGAACAGGAAATGATCTAGGCAACTGAATCTGAAGCAATACGTTAATCTTTCCAAATCAAGTCATCCCACTAGAAATTGCATGGGAGAGCAAAACTGTGTTTTTGGTGGCAGCAGTAGTGCCTTGACCTCGAATCGTAGTAGCAGAAAGGGAGAAAGGAGATCAGGGCCTATTGTTGGCCTTTTTGAATCTTAGTCTATCACTACATTAACCTACTTGAGAAACTGAAACAAAAACAATTATGCAAACCATAAAAAGCAACCTAATCTAAGCAAAGTAAAATGGATTTATGTAACAGAAATTAACTCATGCACTGAAGCAAAAACATATAAGTACAAAGCAAGAGGTGCTGGGTAGCTTGGGTTGGGCCCTAACCCAAGAGCTTCATCCCTATAAAAGAGATTAGTGCTGGCTCAAAAACCGTTTCATCTTCATTATCAAAAGGAATAGTCACATTACATGTATTGTTCTCAAAAAGAACCTCGAAAATAAGTTGAACAAGTGCTGCACAAAAGTCAGAAAATTCTACTAATGACTGACTAACCTAATAAGACTCTAAGCCCCCCTATTTATACAGATGGAGTCCTCCAACAATCCTCCTAAAATCAAGGAGCTCGGCCTCCCAGAACTGGAGATAAACAACAGTCCTTCCTTACTTGCTCGGCTGCCCCTTGGATGCATCAATGTGGACCTTTGTGCTCCAAGTTGCTGATGGAGGATTTTAGGAAAGGGGTCATAAATGAAGGAGACACCCCCTACAAATCCTCTTCCCTATTTTCCTCAAGTATTTGCTTCCATTTGCTCATAAATTGCTTGACTTTGACCAAAATTGACCAAAAAATCTGCATAAAGCACACATTAGACTACATGGCAAAATGACTAACCCAATTCACTCTATTAGCATAAATATATTCAAAAACATGCAATAAACTAATGAGAATGGTGGATTAAGTCAAATTAAGAGGCAAAATGAGCCCATATAATTACCCATTTTTGGGGCTCATCATCACCCCCCTACTGAATGGGTTGCTCATGCTCTAAGCAACTAGTCTAACTCTTCATCCTTGATGGTTCTAAAAGATTCCCTGACATCCCATGCTTCTGATGTGATATCTTCCTCTTTATCATGGAATCCTACCTTTCTATCCACCTCTTCCCACTCTTTCTGTTCTTCCTCCTCTTTTACTCCTTCCAGTAGTCCTAACAGCAGTGGAGGACTGAATTTGAGGCCAATCCAATTGCCCTTCAAACTTTGCATAGAGTGCTTATACAGTGGCACTCTCCTCATGGTTTCCATCATCCTGTTTCAGGGGTGATACTCCCTGATCCGTAGGTTGCGTGGCAATGTGTTCCACCCTCTCATGCAAGCATGAATGCAGTCATCTCCAAACAATCTCTCCATGTCCTTGAAATGTGCGATAGCCTAGGCCTGCTTATCAACATATTCAGGGACACTTTGAGGATTAGTTACGAGGTGTTGGTAGGCATAGATGAGAGCCATGGGGTCTGCCGGTTCTTCTCTAACTATCATGGGTTCATTCAACTCTTTTTCCATCATTTTCTGGATCTCTACTGCCCTTTTCTCTTCATGGCTCATCCAAGATGCCATGGCCATCAGTTGCAAGTCTCCTATCATAGCATTGGGATCCCATAGGTTCATATCAGTAAGGGCCATGTTGTGCAAGTAAAACTCTGCTAGCTTCACTTTGTCCTCAAGTAAACTGTGATCATATAGATTCATGAATTGGCCATAATCCTAAAAAGGTATTGTGCCCCTCTGGGTCAGTTTCTTGATCTGAAATTGGAGCCACTGATCCTTGAGGTACACTGCATATGATTTGGCTGCCTGCCTACACTGTAATGCCTCCATAGCCCATCTGGCCATGCAGGTTAATTGGGCTTCCCTTTTCTGTAGCTGCCTTCTTAAGATCAACACCTCATTTTCTACCTGGGATTCCCTTTCCTGTTGTTGTCTTATTAATGTCTCACTATCTACCTAGGATTCCTCTTCCTATTGTTGTCCTTTTAAGATTGATAGCTCATTTCCTCCCTGGGGTTCCCTTTCTTGTAGCTGCTTCTTTAACATTTCATTTTCTACTTCAAATTGGGCTCTTCTGATGCTTTCTATATGCTTGACCATGCTCAATTCTTTGCCCACTTCCATCAATTTGTTTTCCATGTGCCCAATGTCTTCCACCCCTCTTGATTTTGCAATCTGCATCCATGTATGGGTCCTTACTCTTTCCTTTTCCAGCTCAAAGAAAAGAGGGACTGCAAAATTTTGTGGGATGTTTTTCGCCCCTTCCAGAAGGTTGTAGTAAGAGCCTAAGTTAGGCTGAGGTCCAGGCTCTAGTATCTCTTTTGCCTTAACTTCTTCCTTGGTCTATTCTTCTGCCATCTTTTCAAGGTTTCTAGTCTCTTGAAGCTTTGTCAATGTCTCTTGTAGAGTGGTCTGTGCCTCCTGTAGGACTGTTTTAGAGTCCATAAGTTTGATCCTTTCTTTCCAAGTAGAGTTCTTAGGACTTCCTCTTTCATAAGTGATGGGGGTTTTGGATGGAGATTCCTCCTTTGTTGAAGTAGGGACGTCCTCGATGATGATGGGCTCCTTTGAAGGTGGCTAAGGCTTCCCCATCTTTATTCTGGTGCTTTTTCGAGCCTTGAAGTACATGGATGGTTGTCTCTTTCTTTTCCCTTTGGGCTTGGCTGGAGTACTAAGTGTAGCAAGAATAGTTGCTACCTCTCTTGCTAGTGTCTCAGGAGACACTTCCTCCTACCTTGCTTCTTCCTCTTCATCTGTTTTTTTCATGTTTCTGCTGGTTTTGCTTCTGTTGTCTCTGATTTTGTTTGCTCCTCTGCTTGCTTAGTTTCTGCTTTTCCTGTGGCAACCTTCTTTTGAACTATCTTAGGCATCTTCCTTCCAGTTCTTGGCCTCTTCTTTTTCTCTGCTTTAGGCTCATTTTTGGTGGTGTCATGTTTCTCCTCTCCTATCTGGTTTTCTTCTTTTTCTGTGTGGGGTTCCACTTCTTCCAATTGAGTTTTCTTTTCTTCTTCATGGATTTCCTTCTCGGTTTCCCCTTTTTGTTCATCCTTCTCACTTTCAGATGGACTAAGGTCATAGGTGAGAGTTTTTATATCATCCTCTTTAGTCATGTTTCTAATAATCTCCCAGGCTATGGGGATTGTGAAAGTGTGGAGGGCATCCTCCACTGACAATTTAATTAGCCCATGGTGAGCCAAGTGGTCTGGAACCCCTGCCTTCAATTTGTGCTAGATTCTATTAAGGATTGGAGGAGAAAATATGGAATACTGAGTTTTCCGGATGCAGGAAGGTCCATGCAATATCTTAGTTCATGTAACAGTCTGAAATGGTACCCATAAACTATGTTGTATCTTCCCTCAAAGGAGATGTATTTCATAATATGATAACTGACCTCATCCCATGGATAAGGTATACTTGTTCTCTTGATGCCATTCTTGTCCTCCACAAGATGTTCATTAGGCTGGAAAAAGGTCTTCATGGCAACTTGACCCAGTGGTTTTTCTTCCTCGCTCTAGGGTAGTCCAATTGGGAGACTGGTGACCCTAATGATGAATTTCGGTGTGAGTTCTATGGTTAGACCCCTGAAACTGACAGTGGCATGGGTTTTTGAGTGAGGTTTTAAAGACAGTGCAAATTCCTCTTTGACTTCCTCATCATACCCATGAAACTTTTCAAAGAAAGGCATCCAATTTGCCCTAGTAAAGAGGGCTACCTCTTCCGGATGTTCATGCAGCTTAGTTGAATTCAGAGGCTCCTTCCTCATAAAACCCCCTGTCATGATGTTCAAAGACTGCTGGAATGTCTCAGGTGAGGAGGAAGGAAGCACGTTTCAAGCTTGAAAACAGAGGAACAAATGAGGTTTTCTTTCTAGAACCAAAGAGAGAGTTTTCGTGTTCTTCCTTTTTAACAAAAACAAATTGCAACTTTCCTTCCTTCCAAACTTTGTTCTTAAACTTACATTACTTCTCGGTCTGTTTGAGGGAAACAATATCTTAAAAAACAGAGAGTATACATGACAGTTTTTTTTCCCTTTCACAAAATAAGCAGACTACCCAATGTAAGTTCAATTTTTTTTACAGGCTTAATTTTCTAGAGTTGCATCTTCTCTTTACAGAGAAGAACACCATGGAGGAGAAAGAGAAAGTATTTCAGTGCAAAGAGTAAATGGAGAAACTGTATATATTTCTTTTCAAAAACACAGACAGACTTTGTTCTCACTTTTCCTTTCTTTTCAACTCAATACCTTGCTTGAAATCACACCACCCTTTGTAGAGATAGAAATGCAGAGAGGGTCTACACAAAGCCTACCTCTTTGAGCTCCAATTTGCCATAAAATCCTGAATTTTCCTCTGTGATGCTTCTCACTGGACCTCCTATAGAAAGGCTCTTGTAGGACTGTGTTCCTGCTCCTATAGAGTCCATCAATGCTCCCGTAGATCCCAATAAGCGGAAGGGTTTTCAAACTAACAGAGAGCCATTGTTTCCAGGCCCTGGAGGTGGTAGGTAGCTCGTTGCAGTCGAGAGCACGATGATACAAATGAAAACAAAGGTGGTGAAGGTGGTCGACTGCAGCGTACTTAAGCTTACGGGAGAGTGTTGCGGTGATGAGATGAGGTGGCAGGAAGGGTACGTTATCCTCATTCAGACCGTTGGTCCCTACTTCAGTGCCATTATGAAACTTCATGCTACCTGCCCACAATCATTTCTATCATTCGCATTTGGACACCGCCACTACCTGTTTTGATATTTTTTTCAAGTTGATTGAACACACATGTTGATTGCACCCACAGAGCGTTGTTTGAACTAGACGAGGGTGGCCAGTTAGCTGGCCACAGATCTCATTTAATTGCAACCATCTCACTTGTCCATGCAGTTTTTAAATTATACTCATGCAACAGAGGAACGAGTTTAGTCACTTACCTGTTAGTCGAGAATTGTGTGCTACCATGTTGTTGCATGCTTAGACTTTGACATTCTATCCATGGACTTCTGCTGCTGGCACCCGTGGCTTCTAAATTGATGGCTTGACTACATCGCACTGTTGATCTTCAATCAGGACCAGGATCCTTGCGCGTTTTATACATCTGTGGCTGCATTGACCCTGCCTCTGGAGCTTGATTTTTAAGGGGATCAGCTACTACAGGAATCTTGCAGGATTTCGTGTAACTACTTCTCCCTCTAAAAATTTTGGCTGAGGCTTGAGCAGGGACTAGAGAGGTAGATGAGGAAGGTTTTGTCAGTCAACGAAAAGCAACTGGTATGCACTAGGTAAGAGTTAGGTTAAGGATGCTGCTTGTTTATTATTCATTTTTTTTTAAAACAAAAGAAATAGGACTTCTATGCTTTCTGTGTAGGGAAGAAAGAAGCGAGTGGAAATGTAGTGGTGCAGGTATGGAATGGAGAATTAGGAGGATGAATGGTGGTAGGGGGGTCCATAGGTATTCTTGACAAGTTTCTAGGCCTTTGATCCTTTTCTTGACTTGATTTCGAGCTCTCTATGATTTCTACAGGAGCCTCCTATAGAATGCACAGAGCCTCCTGTAGGATCCATAGTTTTCTAGAATAGGTGAGACCAGGGACTGGGAAAATAAAATAGCGATGGAGGAATGGTCTATCAGAGGTGTATTCGGCTTGGCCATGTCCCTTTTCTTCTGTGGCCCTCCTGCAATCTGCAATGCATTCAAAAGAAGTTAATTTTTCTATTTGTTTTTTTTCTTTTTTTAAGAGATAGTTGGGGTGCCTTCAGGAGGTGTTCACCCTCACTGCCTACCCTGGGCACCTCCAAGGGGAGGTTTCCACCCAAGGGTCTTTTATTCTCCTCATTTATTCTATTTTTTTTTATTTTTTTTAGGGTGTGGGTGAAGTGGAAGCAGAGACTTGCTCCACTGCCAACACTGTTTTACTCAAATTCTCAATGAATTCTTGCTTGGAGAGGGGCTTCCTGTAGATTTTCAACCTATGCCCATTGATAAGCATGGGGATGGATTCTTTATCGATGCTCCTGATTAGAATTGAACCATTGCCATTGCACCTTTCTACTATGTACGGTCCCAACCATCTTGTCCTCAGTTTTCCCTTGAAATCTTTATACCTCGAATCATACAACAACACCCAATCTCCTTCTTGGAATTGTTTCTCTTTGAAGTGTCTATCATGCCATATTTTCCTTTGAAGCTGGACTACGTCTGAGTGGAGAAGGGCCTGCAATCTTTATTCATCCAATCCATTTAGCTGGAGTAACCTTTCCTTTTGTGCATGGCTGAGATCTAGGTCCAGCTGAGCTACCATCCTTAGTGTCTTATATTCAAATTCTATTGACAACAAAGCCTTCTTCCCATATACCAGCTCATAGGGTGTGAACCCTGTGGTGGTCTTCCAGGTGGTGTTATAGGCCCTAGTGGCCTCAACCAATCGAACTGCCCAATCTTTTCTGTTGATGTTCACTACCTTGGTCAAAATCCGTTCCAAAGCTCTGTTAGTGACTTCCACTTGTCGATTTGCTTGCAGATGGTAAGGGGTGGAAGTTTTGTGCTTAATTTTGTGATGTGTGAGTAGGTCTTCAATCAGATTGGAGGTAAACTAACTCCCTTGATCTATGACTAATTCTCTTGGATATCCAAAATTGTAGAATATATTCTCTCTCAAAAACTCAGCTACTTTTTCTTCTGTTGTTGCCTTGATCACCTTTATTTCTGCCCATTTTGTCAAATAATCAATGCACACGATGAGGTAATATTTCCGCTTTGAAGGAGGGTTGACAGGACCCACAAATTCCATGCCCCACTTCTCAAATGGCTCGAAATTCACTTGAGGTTGTAGGGGCATCTCATCCCTTGGAGTAGGTTTCCCCATCCTTCGACACCGGTCACATTGGTTGACATATCGCCTTACATCTTGATGAAGAGTGGGCCAATAGTAACCTTCTTATAGAATTTTGAAGGCAATCCTCTTTGCTACAAAATGGCCCCCACAGGGCCCATCATGACAGGTTAGGAGAATGTCAAAAACTTCCTCCTCCCTGACACATCTCCTCGAAACCTGATCTGGGTCAAGTTTGAAGAGATTGCCCCCAATCTAGGTGAAAGGGACACTTTTCCTCACGATCTTGCTCTTCTCTTTTGAAGACATGTGTGGTGGGAACTATGCGGAAACCAAGTAATTTGCTATATCAGCAAGCCATCGAGGGAGTACTGAGATAGCAAATAGGTGTTCATCTGGCATTTGATCATCCACCATTCCTTCTTTACTTGCAGGAAGATCTATTGTAGACAAAAAATCAGCAACCGCATTTTCCTTACCCAGCTTATCAACAATGGTTAAATCAAATTGCTGCAATAAAAGAAACCATCTAATAATGTGAGCATTTATATCTGGTTTGTCCATTAAATACCTAATTGCAGCATGATCAGTGTGTACAAATGTTTGATAGCCTGTGATGTATTGTCTGAACTTATTTAGGGAATGGACTACAGCTAGGAGCTCCTTTTCGGTTACAGTGTAGTTTAATTCTGCCTTCAACAAGTTTTTACTTACAAATATATGGCATAAGGCAACTTTTCATCAACTTGCCCTAACGCTTCTCCTATCGCTTTGTTTGAGGCATCTGTATGGATGTGGAAAGGTAGGGCATAGTTTGGACCTCTCAAAATTGGCACAGTCACCAGTTTACTTTTCAAGGTATCCAAAGCTTCTTGACAGTTGTCAATCCATATGAACTCAGCATCTTTTCCCAAAAGACCAAACAATGGAGAGGCTAGCTTACTGTAATCCTTAATGAATCCTCTATAATACCCTGCTAAACCTAGGAAACTTCGAACATCTCTTACCTTTTGAGGAGGTGGGACCCTTTGGATGATGGAAATTTTGTTGGGGTCCACCTGTAATCCTTGTTGAGAGATTGCATGACCCAGGACGGTCCCTTCAGTCATCAGGAATTCACATTTTTCAAGACTGAGGGACAGGTTCATTTCAATATACTTGTCCAAAACTTTTCACAGGTTAGACAAAGCTTCCTGGAAGTTAGAACCATAAGGGGTAAAGTCATCCATGTAGATTTCCACGGCATCATGAACTAGTTCAACAAATATACTCAATACTGCTCTCTAGAAAGTGGCGGGAGCATTGCACAATCCAAAAGGAAGGACCCAATTTGCAAAGGTACCCCAAGGACAAGTGGAAGTGGTATTATCTTGGTCTTCCGGGCTGATTTGGATCTGGTTGTACCTGCTAAACCCATCTAGGAAGGAGAAAAACTTCTTCCCTACCAGGCCATCTAACACTTGATCTATGAAAAGCAAAGGAAAATGGTCCTTCTTGGTGGCCTTGTTTAGTTCCCGAAAATTGACACAGATTCTCCACTTCCCATTTTTCTTTGGCACTAGCAACAAAGGAGAGACCCATTTGCTGTCAGAGATAGGGTAGATGAATCCTACATCCATTAACTTTTGCAGTTCTTCTTTGACAATGTCCTTAAGGGCTGGATTCATCCTCCTTTGAGGCTGTCTGACAGGTTTGCAATCTTCCTTAATGTAAATGTGATGAGTATAGATTGAAGGGTGCACTCCCTTCATCTCCTTATAGCTCCAATCAAAAGCATCCAAGTGGTTTCTTAATAAGCTACACAGCTCTTTCTCCTAAGAGGTGGATAGGGATGAGTTGATTTTCAAGGTTCTTTCTGTGCCGAATTTCATATTCTTAACTCGGAGAGAGGTCGGGTTAGCCACACAGAGATCACCTAAAGGATTGGATCTGGTTTCTCCCACCAGCTCTTCTAATGGCAACACACTAGGGGGTGGATTCTGAATCATGTTTTCAATAAGATCATCCTCGGTTTGTGTCCCCCCGCCCTCCCCCTCATGGTAGCTTCCACTGCGCACAGTGGTACAGAATAGACTTCATCCTCATCTTCCTCCTCCAATCAGAGAGGTAAATCATGTTCTAACAAAGGTTGGGCAGGAGGATATAGGACTAGCTACTTGGACAAATGCCCATTCTCGATTGTCATGTTCCCAGCTCCACAACTGATGTAGGCATCTACAGTAGCAAACCAGGGTCTTCCCAGGATGAGAGGATACCCAGTGAGCTTTGCCTTTGGTTGGAGAACTAGCTAATCAGCAGGGTACTCCCAAGAATCGATGGAGACCATTACATCTTCCACAATCCCTTCAGGGGTCACGGTGGAGCAGTCTACTAACTGTAGTACTGTTGTGGTTTCTCTCAGGGAGCCCTGAAGGTTGAGCTTGAGCATAGTGTCCTTGGTCATCACATTAATGGCATCCCCTAGATCAATCGGGGTATGGGGGATTATGGTGCCATTGATGTGGACATCGACTACAGGGCTTCCAGGGTCTAGATATTTCAGACAGATTACCTGCCCCAACATCAGGTTGGACAGTTGTCCTATGACATTGATAGTTGGAGCATCTCTCCTGCGCCTGCCTGGGTGCCTGAAGCACTTCTCCTTGATCATCTTGTTGTATATAGGCACATCCTTTATGGCTTAGAGAAGTGGTATCTTTACACATAATTGTTTCAATTCTCCTAGAAGTCCAGTTTCTTCTGGGGTAGGCTGTGTTATTCCAGATAATCTCTCAGGAAAGGATGGAGGGGCTTTTGGTTCACTTTCCTCTTTTCCTTCCCCATCCTCCTTAGGGGGAGGCTGTTTATCTGGGAGAACCTTCCCAGATCATAGGTTAATCTCCTAAATTTCCACAACATAGGTCAGGCATGATGGTTCCCCACTATATACCTGCTGGACCTATCTGTTATTCGGGTTCGGGTTTGGTTGAGCATGTATTTGGGGTTGCCTTGGTGGAGCAGGAGGAAATGGTTGTGGTTGAGCAGGTGGTGGAGACAAAAGAGCAGGAGGAGAGTTGTACTGGGGCCTCCACCCCTCATGAGGTGCATTCCACTGAGGCTGTGGCTGAGCATAAGAGTGAAATGAATGAGCAGTTGGTTGAGCATGGTATTGAGATGGATATGACCAAGGAAGGGGTGTGGACAAGGAAGGATGAGCAGGGGAGCCCAAAGAAGGCATGGAAGTGGCTTGATTTCAGTTGTAATATGTCTGGGATGTCCCTTGCATTCCCTGCTGGTAAGGTCTGGGCCCATGTGGCCTCCTCTGGTTCATGAAATAGAGTGGTTCAGTGGCTCCTTCGATCCCCTAGTATGCAGCTTTAAGTCCGAGCAAGGAAGGGCACTGATTCGTAAAATGGTCTTCTTCACAAATTGAACACACTTCTATAGAGTTCAATGGACATTCGTTCTTAGGATGCCTTCTGGTGCACCCAGGACAAAAAATGGCCAAGGCCCTTTCTTCTTCTTCTTGTTTCCTTTTGATATGCAAGGTATTCATTTGCATGGAAAGAGTCTGCATCATCTCGCTCTTGAAATCTTCAAGCAGATTTCCAAATTCACCTCTAAGGGATGAACTGGATGAGGATGTACTGGCTAGGGGTTGACTTCCCCTACCTCTTTTTCTGGCTGCCCTAGAATGGTTTCTAAACACAGTCTTTATGTTTTCATAAGGTAGTTGGTAGATGTCTCCCCCAGCCAGCAAATGGAGGGTATCTAGAAGGTCTTCCGAGACTCCTCTGAGCAGGACCAACTTCAGAGATTCGGGGACAAGTGTGCACCTGGCCCTTTTATAACTGAGCTGAAACTTCTCTTCATAATCTTCCAGGGATTCATCGCTTGTCGTGGTCATTCGGAAGATTTCTTCCTTGGTATCCTTTGACCTACAGTAGTCTCGGTATTTATTATTAAAGGCTTGCTGCATCTGAGCCCAAGTTGTGATGATGTTGCCAGGTAATCCCATGAACTAGTGCAATGCTACATCCTTGAGGGTAGAAGGAAACAATTTCAACTTCTGCTCAATTTCTGCATAGTCATAGGTTCGACAGATAACAAAAAATTCAAACAAAAAGGTATCAGGATCTTCGATAGTCAACCCATGGAAATGAGGTAGGCTGAAGGACTTGTGTTCTTCATTTTAGTGTCCCCATTGGTCTCTCGGATGGGAAAGGTACCCTCTACACTTTCCCCATTCCCTCTAACATTTCTATTTTCAGCCATGGTCTCAGGAGGGATGGTATCTTCCTCTTCTTCTACTATAGGATCTTCGTATATCTCTAGTGGTTCACCTATAGGTTCTTCTCGATCACTGCCACTGAAGAAGAGAGAAGGGTGACTTTGTGATGTGGTGAGGGTGTTGGGTAAGAATTTCCCTGAATTATCTCTATTCCTATGAGGCATGAAAGGAAATCTCTTTTTGGGCTATTTTTTTTTTTTCTCTGCTTATACCTGCAAAACTGAAATTGATTGAACAAACAAATTGCAACTAACTGAAATAAACTTGCTGAAATGAAATTTCAGAATTGAAATGAAAGAAAGGAAATGACTAATCTACTTTGCTGGAATGGAAATTGCATAATTGAAATGAAAGCGAGGAAATGACTAATCTACTTTTACTGAAATGGAAATTGCAAAATTGAAAGGGCTAATCTACTTTTGCTGAAATGGAAATTGCAGAATTGAAAGGGCTAATCTACTTTTGCTTGAAATGGAAATTTCAGAATTGAAAGAACTAATCTACTTTAGCTGAAATGGAAATTGCAAAATTGAAATGAAAGCAAGGAAATGTAGAAATCGAAAGAACAACTACTCTACTTTTGCTCAAATAAACTACTTAGCATAATGTTGCAGTAGGAAATAGAAGAAAAGCAGTTATCACAAAATACTTTGATGCTTCCCTGGAAACAGTGCCAAAAAGAGGTGAGCACCATTATTGTAGCAATAATGCTGCAACTCCTGGGGCTTCCTACTTACTTTTATCAACCCGGTAGTTCGTAACAAACTTGGAAGCAACGGTGCTATATGCACAAGTACTATCTCTTACTGCAGGCTGTCACTTGGTCAGCTGGCACAAGATCACTAGGAGCTTAAGCCAACTTCTATGAATTCTCAAGAGAATCTTTTAACTGTGATGAGAAAAAGCTAACTCTACGAGTACTATTCTACTTGCAGAAAGAGAAAGAAGACTGGAATGGAAGGCAAACCCTAGCAAACCCTAATTTATCCAACTAACCCTACTTTTGCAAAAAAAGAGATAGAAACTGATACGATGAGTGTCATTGACTACTGAAAAAGGTAAATTACACTTATTCAAGCTACTTCTAAAAAGAAATGAGAAGAAAACATTTTTTTGTTCTTTTGAGTGTTTTTATGTAAAATTATTATGCTTGTAGTTTATCTAGTTGTGATTGTGCAGAGGTTTGGTGGTGAAGGAAGATGGACTTGGTTTTTGCAGAGGTGGAGGAAGGTGTGGAGAGGTCCTAAGAAGCCCCTAGTACCCTTCTAAAGACTCCCATTGCAATCGGATTTCGAAAAACCACTTACAGGGATTTCTATAGGAGGCTACAGGGGATCTCTAGGAGGGGGCCGAGAGCTATTTTTGGAATTTTTGAAGGTGGAAAAAAGATGTAAAAGGGTAACTGAGGCCTAGATGAAGGTGTTGAGGTGTCTGGAGCATGTCAAGGAAGATCAAGAGGGAACATGATGGTTGGATTTGTTCAAATGGCAAGAGGGAAGCTTATGGAGGAAAATGCAGAAATTAGGGCAGATTGGCGAAATGTTGTGAATGACTTGGGAAATCTATGGGAAGTGAGCTGGTGTTGGCTGCTTTATAGATGTATGGTGAGCTGAGGTGTCCTACAAGAGATCTGCACATCTACTTACAAAAACTGATCAAAGAAAAGACTAACTATACCATGAAAATAGAAATTTCTCTAGCTTGACCTAATTTCTGACCTACAAACAGAAAATGCTGAACAACAACCTTTGAAAAAAAAAACATGCAGAGAGATCTATTGTAAAAGAATAGGAAATGATCTAAACAATTGAATCTAAAGCAATACATTAACCTTTCCAAATCAAGTCATCACGCTAGAAATTGTATGGGAGAGCAAAACTGTGTTTTTGGTGGCAACAGTAGTGCCTTGACCTCGAATCATAGTCCCAGAAAGGGAGAAATGAGATCAGGGCCTGTTGTTGGCCTTTTTGAATCTTAGTCTATCACTGCATTAGCCTACTTGAGCAACTAAAACAAAAACAGCTATGCAAACCATCAAAAGCAACCTAATCTAAACAAAGTAAAATGAATCTATGTAACAGAAATTAACTCATGAACTAAAGCAGAAACATATAAGTACAAAGCAAGAGTGGCTGGGTAGCTTGGGTTGGGCCCTAACCCAAGAGCTTCAGCCCTCTGAAAGAGATCAATGCTAGCTCAAACATTGTTTCATCTTCATTATCAAAAGGAATAGTCACATTACATAAATTGTTCTAAAAAAGAAGCTCGAAAATAACCTGAACAAGTGCTGCACAAAAGTGCGAAAAATTCTACTAATGACTCACTAACCTACTGAGGCTCTAAGCCCCCCTATTTTTTTAAATGGAGTCCTCCAATAGTCCTCCTAAAATCAAGGAGGGCAGCCTCTCAGAACGGGAGAGAAACAACAATCCTTCTTTACTTGCTCGGTTGCCCCTTGGATGCATCAATGTGGACCTTTGTGCTCCAAGTTGCTGATGGAGGATTCAAGGAAAGGGGTCATAAATGAAGCAGACACCCCCCTACAAATCCTCTTCCATTTTTTCCTCGAGTATTTGCTACCATTTTCTCATAAATCCCTTGACTTTGTCCAAAATTGACCAAAAATTCTGCATAAAGCACAAATTAGACTACATGGTGAAATGACTAACCCAATTCACTCTATTAGCATTAATATATTAAAAAACATGCAATGAACTAATGAGAATGGTGGATTAATTCAAATTAAGAGGCAAAATGATCCCATATAATTACCCATTTCTAGGGCTCATCACAAAGATGGAAGAATTCTACCTGCATAATATGGCCCTCACAGACATGAATGTGTGGGACCACAATGCTAGGCTAGGGGACCTGCAACTAATGGCCATGGCCTCATGGATGAACCATGAAGAGTTATGGGCAGCAGAAATAAGAAGGTTCATGATAAAGGAGCAAAATGAGCCATTAATGATCAAAGCTGAGCCATCAGACCCCATGGCACTCATCAGCACACATAACCTGCTTGCAAACAATCCTCAGATTGCCCCTAGATATATAAGTGATCAGGCACAAGCCATTGCACATTTTGAGGATATGGAAAGGTTACTTGGGGATGACTGTGTGCATGCATGTATGAGGAGATGGAACACCTTACTGCACAGTCTGCAGATCAGGGAATATAATTCCCCAATGAGGATGAAAGAGGCGTTTAGGAGACTGCCACTCTACAGGCGCTCCATCCAGAGTCTAAAGGTCAATTGGATTGGCCAAAAATTGAGTCCCCCAATGCTGCTAGGCAAAAGAGAAGAAGAAGAGTAGGAGCAGTGGGAAGAGATAGACAGGAAGGCAGGATTCTATGACATAGAAGAGGAGACTGCATCAGAAACATGGGATGCTAGGGAGGCCACCAAGGCCATAAAAGATGAGGAGATGGATTAAGTTGCTCAGAGGATGAGCAACAATTTCAGTAGGGGTGATGATGAGCCTCATAAATGAGTAATTATATGGGCTCATTTTACCTCCTAACCTAGTCAAATTAACCATTCTCTTAGCTTATTATATGATTTTCTGATTATATTTATGCTTATAGAGTGAGTTGAGTTAGCTATAATGCCATGTGGTCTAATATGTGTTTAATGCAAATTATTGATGAATTTTGTAGACAAAGTCAAGGATCCAGTGGAAAAATGGCAGCAATAACTCGAAGTGGACAAATGAGAGGACTTATAGGAGGGAATCCCCCTCATTTATTACTCCTCACTTCGAATTCCCCTTCATTCAACTCGGAGTACAAGTAGCCAAGTCATGCACTAGAAGGCAGCCAAGCAAGTGAAGGATAACTGATGATTATCTCGATTTTTGGAAGCCAAGACTCCCTGATTTTAAGGAAGTTGTTGGTAGCTTCATTCGTATAAGTAGAGAGGCCTAGAGCCTCACTAGGGTCAGATTTTTGTTGCAGTTTTGCTTATGTAAACTCTGCTCAGCTTTGAGCTTATTATCTTAACATTTCATGCAATCCTGTTATTGTTTTGATAATAAAGATGGAATCCTTTTTGAGTTAGCACTGAGTTACCTCAGATGATTGAAGCTCTTGGGTTAGGGCCCAATCCAAGTAGCCAAGCTCCTCTTTACTTGTATTTGTATGTTTCATTTCAGTTTGTAGATTAGGTTGTTGTTAGATGCATTTCTTTTATGGTTAAGAATAGGTTTCTTTTGATGATTCAGTAGTTTGCTTCCATTTTTGCTTTCTATAGAAGATTAAGCAATGATAAAGAAAAGATTCAAAAAGGCTAGCAACAGTGCCTTGGCCTCTCTTCCTCCCTTTGGGACAATTATTTGAGGCAAAGACCCTCGTGCTTCCCCAAAAACACAAATTTCCCTCATTCATAGGACTTCTAGTGTTTGCAGTTTTTTAGTTGGTTCATAGTCTAGTTTTGCTTTGCTTCAAAACTTCTTCATCATGCTCCCTTTTTTATTTACAATAGTCCTCTTTCATGCTTTCCAATCCTGCAGCAGTTATTAGCATTTCCTTTCATAGATCATAGTTTTTTATGCAAAAACTCTGTTTTTCTAGATGCACTTATTTCATTGCTTGCTTAATCTCATTGGTTGATTGTCAGTTGTTTATATAGCAGATCTCTTCTAGCAGTAGGCCAGCCTATCAACCATTCCATCCTCCATCTGATCCATGCCCTACAGGTCCCCCAAGTCTCCCCTCAATTCTGCCTTAGTTTCCTACATTTTCCATAGGATTTCTTCCTCTCTCCTTGAGCAAATCCAATCATCTTTCTCTCTCCTAATGATTCTTGGTAGACCCTAGGTGCTCTAACACTTCACTCCAACTATAATCCACCTTTTTCACCCACTCTTACACCTTCAAAATAGTGAAAACTGCTCTCGGCCTCCTCGTGTAGGCCTCCTGTACAATGCTATTTTTCCTCCTGTAGATTTCTTGTGTCCTCCTGTAGATGTTCCTGTAGGATTTCTTTTGAAGGCTGAGTTTGCGAAAAGCCTCGAGAAGGCCACCTAAGATCTCCTAGGACCCATCCACACCATCCTACATCCTCTAAAGTTCAAAACCGCCTTCCATCGCCACCTATTCGCTGCCACATTCACAAACACATAAAATACATACATGACAAATTCACATAAAAATACATAAAAATCCAAAAAGATGTTTTTTTCTCATTTGTTTCCAGAAATAACTTAGTTAGATGTTGTTTACTTCCTTGAGTAGGTAATGGAATTCTTTTCATGGTTTTCATAATGCTTTATGAAAAAGTATGTTTAGTTGGTTAATTAGGATTTCCTTGGTTTGCTTTACATTTCAGTCTTCCTTTCTACAAGTAAATAGCATCTGTAGAGTAATCTCTCCTTTTCCTTTCATCACATATAGGGATTCTTCTAGAATCATAGAAGTTGGCTTGAGCTCCTAGTGATCTTGCGCTGGATGACCAAGTGACAACTTGCAGTAAGAACTGGTACTTGTGCATATGGCACCGTCGCTTCCAAGTTTGTTATGAACTACAGGGTTGATAAGAGAAAAGTAGGTAGCCTAGGAGTTGTAGCGTTATTGCTACAATACTAGTGCTCACCAAAGACCTCAGGTGCTTACTGTGTGGTGGTTGCATGATATTTCTCCTTTTTTTTATGGTTCCCTTGATGTGCAGGTACCTGGTGTCGAAGATGATGGTGTTGCTGCTTCTCTAGAGCCTTTTCTTCCCTTGGATCTTCATGTTGGTATCTTGCTACAATCATGATTTTTATTATGTGGGATAGGCTACTACAGGATGTCCTGTAGCTACTTCTCCCTCATAATTTCTAATGATTTATTCTGCTAGGATTTTGAGGATGATGACATGGATTGAGAGGAAGACTAGGAGTGTGGAGAATGAAAAATACTAAGGTGCTTCTCCCTTCTGCTCTCTATTTCATTTTTTCTCTCTGTGTTTTCTCTTGAAGACTGATTTTTTTTTTGAAACTGATTTTTTTTAATGCTGAATGCAGGGGTGATGAAAGTGGAGATAGGTATGCTAACGATGTTGTGATGTAGGGATGTTATTATTTTGACATGGCAGGTCCATTTCTCGTACTAGGGTCACTTTCTATAGGATTCTCGAGCCACTATAATTTCTACAGGATCATCCTGTAGGATTTCAAGGGATCCTATAGGTTTATAGGGGATCCTGTACAAAACAAATTCCCCTTGTAAACTGAAGAAAATGATAGAAAAAAATGAAATGAATGGTGGAGTGATGAATGACAACGGGTGGAAAAATAAACATGGGAGTAAAACAGGTTCCTTTTTTATTCTCCTCTGTTCTATGATTGTCCTCCTTGCAGACCTGCAAATAGAAATTTTCATGATTTTTTCTCTCTTTTTTTGATTTTGTTTTTGAAAACAACTAGTCTACCTCTAAGAGGTTTTCATCTTAGCTATTTGCCTTGGCCGCCCTAAGAGAGGTTTTCACCAAGAGACCTTTTCATTTTCTCTTTTTTTTTCACTCTTTTTTGATACCATTGGGCCACCCCAAGAGGTTTTCAACTCAATAGTGGGACTCAAGTGCCTCATGGAGGTTTTCACCAGAGTCCCCTTATTTTTTCTTCTCAGTGACTTGATGAGGCAGGAGCTGAGACTTACTCCATTACCATCACTATTTTATTGATACCATCAATGAAATCTTGCTTTGACATTGGTCTTTTATAAACTTTCAATCTATGTCCATTAACAAGTAAAGGAATGGCCTCTGCATCTATGGTTCTGATCTGCACTAAACCATTATCATGACATTTTTCTATAACACAAGGCCCTAGCCATCTTGTCCTTAACTTGCTCTTAAAGTCTTTATATCTAGAATCATATAACAAATCCCAATCACCTTCTTGAAATTGCTTATCCTTGATATTCTTATCATGCCAAATCTTCATCTTAAGTCAGGTTACCTCCATGTGTAGGATGGCCTACATTCTGAACTCATCTAAACCATTCAATTGGAGGAATATCTCTTTTGTGCACTGCTAAGATCTAGATCTAGTTGGGCTGCCATCCTTAATGTGTTATACTCAAACTCAATGGACAACAGGGCCTTTTTCCTATAGACTATCTCATAGGGTGTGAATCTAGTGGTGGTATTATAGGCCCAGGTGGCCTCAACTAGTCCATCTTCCCAATCTTTCCTACTGCTATTAAACACTTTGGTAAAGATTCCCTTCAGTGCTCTGTTGGTTACCTCCACTTTCCCATTAGCTTGTGGGTGATAGGGAGTGGAGGTTCTATGCTTGATCTTGTGCTGGCTGAACAAGTCTTCAATCATGTTGGAGGTAAAATGGTTGCGTTGATCAGTGACCAACTCTCTAGGGTACCCAAATTTGTAAAATACATTCTCCCTTAATAAATCAACTACCTTCTCCTCTGTGGTTGCCTTAATTGCCTTGGTTTCACCCCACTTAGTCAGATAGTCAGTGCACACAATGATGTACTATTTTTCCTTAGAAGGAGGGTCAATAGGTTTAATGAAGTTCATGCCCCACTTGTCAAATGGCTCGAAAGTCACTTGAGGCTGCAGAGGCATTTCATCCCTTGGAGTAGGCTTTCCCATCCTTTGGCACTGAGAACACTGACTAGTATATATTTTCACATCCTGATGAAGAGTGGGCCAATAATAGCCTACTTGTAACACTTTGAATGTTGTCCTCTTTTCTACAAAGTGACCTCCACAAGGCCCATCATGACAGGTCAGAAGGATGTCAAAGACTGCCTCTTCCCTGAGACACCTTCTCAGGATTTGATCTGGGCCAAGTTTGAAGAGATTTCCCCCAATCCAAGTGAAGGGGGTGCTCTTCCTTATAATTTTGCTTTTCTCTTTGGAGGACAAGTTCGGTGGGAATTGTTCAAATACCAAATATTTTTCTATGTCAGAAAACCATGGAGAGAGAATTGAAATGGTGAACAAGTGCTCGTCTGGTAACTAGTCATCAACCATTCCCTTTTCACCTGCAGGCAAAGTTAATCCGAACAAAAAGTCTACAACAACATTTTCCTTGCTAGGCTTATCAACAATAATTAGATCAAACTGATGTAATAAAAGTAACCATCTTATAATACGAGCATTCACATCAGGTTTATTCATTAAATATTTGATTGCAGCATGGTCATTATGGACAAATGCTTGATAGCCTATAATATAATTCCTAAATTTGTTCAATGAATGCGCAATAGCCAGGAGATCCTTTTCGGTCACTATGTAGTTCAGTTCAGCCTTTGACAGATTCTTACTGATAAAGTAAACGACATAAGACAATTTTTCATCTATCTGACCTAAGGCTGCTCCTATGGCTTTGTGTGAGGCATCAGCATGAATATGAAAAGGAAGGGCCCAATTTGGGCCTCGGAGAATTGGTGCAGTGGTTACTTGTTCTTCAGGATGTCTAAGGCCTCTTGACAGCTTTCTGACCATATAAACTTAGAGTCTTTGGCCAACAACCCAAATAAAGGAGAGGCCGACTTGCTGAAGTCCTTTATGAACCTTCAGTAGTATCCAACTAACCCTAGGAAACTTCTAACATTTCTCTACTTTTGAGGAGGTGGGACCCTTTGGATGATAGCTATTTTGTTTGGGTCCACTTGCAGTCCTTTCTGAGATATTGAATGACCCAGCACGGTCCCTGCAGTCATCAAGAATTCACATTTTTCAGGACTAAGAGACATGTTCATTTCAATGCATTTGTGCATTACTTTACCGAGGTTGGATAGAGCCTCCTGGAAATCACATCCATAAGGTGTAAAATCATCCATATAAATTTCTAACGCATCATGGACTAACTTGGTAAAGATACTCAGGACTGCTCTCTAGAAAGTGGTAGGAGCATTGCATAGGCCAAAAGGAAGGACCCTATAGGAAAATGTACCCCAAGGACAAGTGAAGGTGGTTTTATCGTGGTCCTCTAGGCTGATCTAGATTTGATTGTATCCACCGAATTGATCTAGGAAAGAGAAAAACTTTTTTCTTACCAGGCTATCTAGCACTTGGTCGATGAAAGGTAGAGGGAAATGGTCCTTATTTGTGGCTTTTTTCAACTCCTTGTAATCAATACAAATCCCCCACTTACCATTTTTCTTGGGAACTAACACCAAAGTAGAGACCCACTCACTATTGGAGATAGGATAAATGAATCCTGCATCTTGCAATTTTTTATAGTTCTTCTTTGACTATATCCTTAAGAGCTAGATTCATCCTCCTTTAGGGTTGTTGGACTGGATAGAAACCTTCTTTGATGTAAATGTGGTGAGTACACATTGAGGGGTGTACTCCCTTCATTTATTTGTAACTCCAAGTGAAGGCATCCAGATGTTCCTTTAGCATGTTGCACAACTTCTCCTCTTGGAGAACAGAAAGAGATGGATTGATTTTCAAAGTTCCCTTAGGGATGAATTCTATGGTTTTGAGATGGAGAGGGTTGGAATTAGCCAAGAACAGATGAATTGGATGGTTGTTCTGGGTTTCCTTTACTACTTCTTCTAGGGACAATGTATTGGGATTTGGAATTTGGAGTAGGTATTCAATCAAATCATCTTCATCCTGTTGTCCTCCTCCCATGGTTGCTTCTAAGGTATACAATTGGGTAGAATAAACTTCATCTTCTTCCTTCTCTTCCAACCATAAAAGTAAATCATTTTCTAGAGATGGGTGAGGAGGAGGGTACAGGACTAACTGCTTGGACATATGCCCATTCTTAATGGTCATATTCCCAACTCTGTAGCTAATGTAAACATTGACAATGGCCAACCAGGGCCTCCCAAGGATGAGAGGGTAAACAACAAGCTTAGCCTTAGGCTAGAGAACTAGGAAATATGCAGGGTACTCCCAAGAGTCAATGGAGACCATCACATCCTCCACAATCCCCTCAGGGGTCAGTATGAAGTGGTCTGCAAGTTGCAGGACTGTTGTGGTCTTTCTCAATGAACCTTGGAGGTTGAGATTGAGCATGGTGTCCTTGGTAATCACATTAATGGCAACCCCAAGATCAATCAAAGTGTGTGGGATAATGTTTCCATTGATGTGCACATTTACTACAGGGCTTCGAGGGTCCAAATACTTTGGACAGATTTCCTGCCCCAATATTAAGTCGTACAACTATCCAATGACATTAATGGTAGGGGAATCTCTTCTTCGCCTCCCTGGATGCTTGAAGCACTTATCCTTAATCAACTCGTCTTAAATAAGTACATCTTTAATGGCTTGGAGAAGTGGAATCTTCACACATAGGTTTTTCAATTCTCCCACAAGTTCAGTCTCTTCTGGGGTAGGCTGGAGTGGTTGAGTTAATCTCTCAAGAAAGGGTGGATTTACTTTATGAATGGTTTCCTCTCTTTCTTCTTCAACTTCCCTAGGTGGAGGTGGAGGTTGTTTATCCAGGAGAACTCTCCCATATCTCAGGCTAATTTCCTGGATCTCCATAGCATAAGTTAGATATGATGTCTCTCCACTCTATACTTGTTGTGCCTGTCTATTGTTCGGGTTCTGATTTGGCTGAGCAAGAATTTGGGGTTGTTTAGGTGAAGCAGAGTGTAACAACTATGGTTGGGCAGGTGGTGAAGAGAATAAAGCAGTAACATTGCTGCACTGGGGCCTCCACCCCTAGGGTGGTGCATTCCATTGAGGTTGTGGCAGAGCATATGGTTGAAATGACTCGCTGGCTAGCTGGGAATGATACTGAGATGCAAAGGACCAAGGAGGAGGTATGGACCAGGAAGGATGAGCAAGGGGTCCCCAAGAAGGTATGGATGTGGTTTGGTTGGGGTCGTAATATGCATGGGATGACCCTTGCATGCCCTGCTGGTAGGGCCTAAGCACATGAGGTCTCCTTTGTTTTATGTAGCAGAGCTCCTCAGTAACCCCTTCAACTCCTTGATATAGAGCTTTGAGTCTAGGAAAAGAAGGGCACTTGTGCGTGGAGTGGTTTTCTTCACAGAATGAGCAAATTTCAATAGAATTCAATGGACTTTCATTCCTAGGGTGCCTCCTAGTGCATTTAGGATAGAAAATGGCCAAGGCTCTCTCTGCTTCCTCCTACTTTCTCCTAATGTGCATAGTGTCCATTTGTAAGGCAAGGGTTTGCAGCATCTCACTCTTGAAATCTTCTAGCATGTTTCCAATTTCACCCTTGATGGATGAATTGGAAGAGGATGTACTGACCATAGGTTGACTTCCCCTACCATTTTTCCTAGCTACCCTAGAATGGTTTCTAAAGATAGCCTTGATATCCTCATAGGGTAACTGGTATATATCTCCTCCTGCTAACAAGTGTAGGGTATCCAGAAGGTCTTCCCTTACTCCTCTAAGCAGGACCAGCTTCAGTGACTCAGGGTCAAGTGTGCACTTGACATTTTTCTAACTAATCTAGAATATTTCTTCATAATCCTCTAGGGATTCATCATTACCTAAGGTCATCCTAAAATTTTCCTCTTTAGTATCTTTAGACCTACAGTAGTCTCGATATTTGTTGTTGAAGGCTTGTTGCATATGAGCCCAAGTTGTGACGCTATCCCCAAGTAAACCCTTGAACTAGCACAAAGCTACATCCTTGAGGGTATATGGAAATAGTTTCAACATCTTCTCATCATTTGTGTAGTCATATGTTCGACATATAACATCAAACTCAAATATGAAAGTGTCGGGATCTTCTATGGTCAGGGCATGGAAATGAGGAAGGGCAGAGGGGCTTATATTTTTCATCTTAGTGTCCCCATTGGTTTCCTTGATGGGGAAGGCACCCTCAACTCTCTCTCTATTCCCTCTGTCATTTTTGTTTTCAGCCATTAGCTCAGTAGGAATGGGTTCTTCTTCTTCTTCTTCTTCTTCTTCTTCTTCCCCTGTAGGTTCTTCAAATATGTCTAGTTGCTCACCTAAGGGTTCCTCCAATCCACAGCCACTGAAGAAGAGGGAAGGTTGGTTGTCTGATGTAGTGGGGGTATTTGGCAAAAATTTCCCTAAGTTATCCCTATTCCTACAAGGTGTGAAAGGAGATGTTATTGGTTTGGTCTTGTGTTTTTTTCAAACTTTGGGAAGTACTTTATAGAAATGAAATTGAAAATTGAATGAAAACTACTAACTGAATGAAAAACTAATTGGTGAATTGAAATCTTACTTAAAAAATGGAAAGGAAAGCTGAGAATGTAGAATGAAAAAGGAAGCAACCAAATTACTTTTGTAGAAATGAAACTAATGATAGAATATTAGAAACAAGAAATAGAATAAAGAAAGTAGTAATCACATATTACTCAGACATCTCCCCAACAACGATGCCAAAAAGTGATGTGCACCAATATTGCAGCAAGAATGTTGCGACTCCTGGGCTACCAGCTTTACTTTATCAACCTGGGGTTCATACAAACTTGGAGGTGACAGTGCTGTATCCACAAGTAAAAGTGATGGTTCTACCTTTTGTCACTGTTCAGTTGGCGAGAGACCACTAGGGTTTTCAAGGTAGACTTCTATGGATTCAAAAGAAGCTTGGTTCATTGATGAAAGACAAAGAAATCTACTCTAAGAGAAAATTGATCTACTGTAATAATGAAAAGGACTGAAATTCAATGCTAAGGCACACCATTTCCTAATTAACTGCTAAGAGCTATGCTTTGCAATAATGCTAAATTAACATGAACAAAATGCTCTTGTCCTAAGCATGGAAGTTAAAAACATCAAACATCATTGTTATACATGTAAAGGACTGTAATAAATATGTTTTATCTTTTTATGCTTTTCATGAAAAATCAATTGTGCAAGCTAATCTCTTTTGGTAATGTGGCAGGTGGCTTAAGGATGTTGGTGGATGGGTGGAATGTTCAAGAGATGGTTGGAAGGTTTAGGAGACCCTTGGTGACCTTGGGTGGCTTCCTATAGGTTTTCCCTCAATTCCACCTCAAAACAGGCCACTACAAGAAAACCTAGAGGATGTACTAGAAACCTACAGGATTCATTGTATTTTTACTGGATACAGTCAAGAGAAAAAAGATGGGTGTTGGAGGTGATGGAAGGCTTAGGGAAGGTGGTTTATGGGTGGAATGGAGTGAGAAAATGCCTAGGATCACTCAGAACCCAAAAACAAAGTTTAGGAGATGGTTGGATTTGTTCAACATGCTTGGGGGAATTTCTATGTAAATTGATGAAATTGGTGAAGGTCTTGATGAAAACAAGGAATGCCTATGGGTGGATGAATTTGGAAGGTGGTTTCTTGGTATGAGATCTCTTTCTACTTCTAAAGCGCCTTCTCTTCATCAAACATCTATAATTTCCAAAAGGTCACATAAACAAGAAGAATTCTCATGAGCTAGAAAAGAAAAATTTAATAAACTAACTGTCTACCTTATGCATGAGGAAATTGTTGAATAAAATGGAATCATGGATGAGATCTACTGCAAGAATGAAGATAGAAGACATGGAAATGAAATAATACACTTGAAAAATTGGTTAAATGCTGGTTGAACTACAATAAACTCTAAATCTTATGAAAGAAATGGAAATCTATCTTTTTGGGGCTGCATAAGGGTCTTTTCCTCAAATCATGATCCCAGAAGGAAGAAGTGAGGTCAGGACACCTACTAATAGTGTTTTGGTGCTTCTTTTATCCCTTCTAACATGCTACTAAAGTAAGGAACAAATGGAAGCAAACTAATAAACAATTAATCAAATCTACACTACTTGCAATGGAATACTTCTAAAGACAGTTTAACCATGAATCTATGAAACTAAGCTAAGCATACACATACAAGAAGAGGAGCCTTTGCTATTAGGGTTGGGCGCTTACCCAAGAGCTTCATCCCTCTGAGTTAACTTAGTGCTGGATCAAGAAAAAGCTGATTCTTATTACCAAAATGGAAAATTACATCAAAGTCTTCCACAAGTATGGAGATCGAAAATAACTAGAGTTTTTACAACAAAAATTCAAATCCTAATGAGGCTCTAGGCCTCTCTACTTATACAACTAAAGTCCGCAATGACTTCCTTAAATTTAGGGAGGCTCGACTCCCAAACTCAAGATGAACTAACTCTTTGTCTATCACTTGTTCGACGACCTTATGATCTTCATGACTTGGTTGCTTGCTCTCTGAGCTGGTGGGATTAATGGAGGAATATTCGAATGGAGGAGGACTAAATGAGGGGTATTTACCTCCTACAATCTCTCCCCCTTGTCCCATTCGAGTTTCAAACATTAGTCTTTTGCCAAAATTCCTTGATTTTCTCTTCCAAACCTGCATTCAGTGCATTTTAGTTCACTAGGCATAATACCTTACCTTAACTCATCTCATTAAACAAAATATAATCAAAACATGTAATAAGTTGTGAGAAGATTTGGTTTTACTAAGCTAGGAGGTGAATTAAGGCCCATATACTTACCTAATGATAAGGCTCGTCACTTATCACCTACGCTAGCTTAAGTGTAGGGCTTTGGAATAGGGAGGGAAGTAAACTTTCCAAAGCTACAAACAAACAATAGAATCTTGATTTAGGGAGAGAAAATCCAGTTATTTCCTTTTTGCTCTGGGAAGCTCTTCTTATACTTGAGTTAAGCATGAGCTCATGTTGAATCTGGTGAAGTGATTGTACCCACTTCATTGGCCTAGATACAGTGATTTGCACGTATTACAATGATGTCAAAAGGTACTTGGGGTCACTTGAAAGTAAACCTCCAATTGATCATGTGGGGGAGCCTTCAAGGGGATTGAGCTTGTTACTCTACCCTTTGCATGTACATTCGATCTACGACTACCCCCAAAGTAAAATTATTAAATTTGGTAAACTTAATGACTATAATCCTAGTGCTCTACCTAAGGTGACGGCAAAGGGAAGTTCTTGTTGTACCTGGAACAGACGTTGGCTAGACTCTTTTAGACATTTTGGAGGGTAATATTTGCTCGGGATGGTTTATAGCAGAGTTACTTGCACCAGACTATTTCATTAAGCAAGTTGTCATGATAACTAGTCCCAAATATTCATTTCTATAAAAAATTCACCTTGATCTCTGCGATGTTGGATTTAATCACCAACTAGTAATTATTGATCTAAGTAAAGAGTAAGTTTGTATGGTTTTAACTCCTAGATTTTTAGTGCGTGTTACTTTCTGTGTTGTTTTTACTTTTTAGAGACTTTAGGTTTAATTTAGATATTGTGTAATTAATCAATTGAAAAAATTTCATTGTGGCAGAACTACCAAGAAAATCACATAGGATACTCGGGGATCCCCCTAAATATACACCGAGTCAGTTCAAAAAGATTAAAGCAAAAAAATCTAAATCATCTAAAACTAGAACTGCAACAGAAATTGAAACTTCTACTATTATAGATTTTGATGTAAGAGGAACTGAAGTTAATCAACCAATAACATCTACTATTTTAGGCCTTGAAGTAACAAAAAATGAATTTGGTCAGACTCAGAATTTAACATCACACTCAGCAGCAACTAATTTACAAATTACTGATCTCGTTCAAACTGAATCAGATACTGGAGAACTTTTGGATAGAAACCATGTTTCTGAACCAGATATTGATGAACTTGATTCTGATATTTCCGAGCATAAAATTCATACATTTGCGACAACACATATTTTGGATCCTCCACTTTCACTGCTTGTGAAACTCATTATTACTAATAGTCTCCCTCATGGTCTCATTTCCATTGAATAGATTGTTTCGAACGAAGAGGAACAACCTGTAGTTTCTACCATTGGACCTGTAGATATATCAGAACTTTTGTTTCGATCTCTTCACCCTGACCCTTGGTATTTCACACCCTTGAAATTTTTAGGACAAGGGATTCCACGATACATGCCCCTTATTCTACCGTACCAGTGTTTGACTGGTCTACAATGAATGCTAGAAGTACCACACTAGATACATCCATGTTTTCTACTTCTCCGGAGTCAACATTGAATGGTGGATTTTTACCACCTGGATATCACTCTTTCGCATGAGCTTATTAAGAAGGTTCTTCCTTGAGCTCATCTTCAAACATGTCAACTGGTGTAATTAACCCTACCAATGAAGGTTTGACATCTGAACAATATATTAATAAGATTTCTGGTAATGTTGGTAACCCACAAGCTAACCCAATAGGTGGTTATTATCCGCCTGGGGGGAAACTGTCATATCCTCCGCCAAGAGGACAACCTTTTGGCGGGCCTTACCCTACAGCTGGGGGAAAACTCCCTGTCGGAAGTTACTTTAATTATGCTCAAATGACACAAGTCAGTTTTGGTTAACCTGTTATGCCTCAACCCATCATTGGAATGCCTTCCCCTGAATTGAATACAATCTAGAACCTTTCTCAATAGTCAATTCTTGTTGCTTCTAAAGTGCCTTTCTATCAACCTGGCCGACCTGTTAGATAACATATACAACAAATTCCTTTTCAAGGCATGCCTTTTCAAGTCCAACCAACCGCCCAGGCTAAGCCAGCGACACCTGCCTAGCAATCGCTTAGGTAGCCTATCCCGAGTACTCATCCAACCTTGGTGCAGTCTGCCATACCAACGGCTATTCAGAACCCAGGTTTGGGTTCGCCTCGAACTCCCATTACAGGAGTATCACAAGTAATGGTCCCTCTTACATCACAGGTTACTCTGCAATCCCTAGTTCATTATTTACCTCAGGCATCTGGTGTCCAATCTATTCCTACGATTCCGTTAACACCTCAAATACCTGTTGCGTAGTCTAGCATCCTATATATGCAAGTACCATTTCAAGGACTACCTTTCCAAGGTTTACCCCAGAGTCAGTTTGTTCAGGGTCCAACTTTTCAAACTCAATTTCTCTAAGGTCAATCCTTGCAAATCAATCCCATTCAAGGATAGTTCGTTCAAGGTCAAATGGGTCAGAGTCTCCCATTTCAGAATCAACCATACCCAAGTCATGTGTTTCAACATCCTATTCAACTACAATACAGTATGGCTCATCCTAGATACCTAGGAGGTATACAGATTCCAACTTCTTAGGCTATCCTACGATATCCTGGATATCCTCCTCCTAGTAAGGGACTCGTCCCTCAGAGTTAACAATATCCATCATAGGACCCTAATCATCTGTTGTCCTTCATTCCAACTTTGGATTTTCTTGACTTCTCTTCGTTAACTAATGATCCACTTCTTTATTTACCAATTTGGCTAGCTATTCCTACTAAGTTGCCTAGTGATATTCTGAAGTTCGTAGGTAAGTCGGGTGAAGATCCATCCAACCATGTTATGACCTATCATCTTTGGTGTGCTTCCAACTTATTGACTGACAATTCTATTAGATTATGACTTTTTCAACGAACCTTAACTTGTTCGACAGCCAAATGGTATGTAGAATTGTCATGCGCTTCCTTCAACATGTTTAACACCCTTAATACAACCTTTTTGAGCCATTTTCAGTTGCCCATTCGGTATGATAATTGAACTGAACTTTTAACTTCTTTAAAGAAATCAACATTAACCCATATCTCATATCACATTCACGAATGGAGACAAATATGTTGCTTAGTTAAAGTTTACATTCCAGACCAGCTTTTGGTTGAATGGTTCATAAAATCTCTTTTACCAGTAATAACTGAAGATGTAGCCAAAGGGAGTGTTGTAACTAAAGAGAAAGTAATTGCTCGTGCTCAATACCTTGATCTTGTGTATACTCAGTTTGGTACTTTGTATGAAAATATCCCAGATTTACCCCAATCTACCCCAAATAATCCACCTCTTCCAGGATCACATGTCGCAGGTGGCATGATTGGTTATGTGAGACAAAAATATAAGAACAAAAAGAAAAATTCTAAGAAATTTCAGGTTTTGGCTCTATCTAATTCACTTGACGAAGATCCTTCTCCCGAAATTACTTTGGAAATTAACTTCGTAGAGTCATATATTGACAAGGGTAGGCAATCTGGAAATAAGAAAAAGGGAAAAGGAAAACCTAAACATGAAAACCGTTCTAAGGAGAAATCAAACAAGAATGACCCGTCTGATGAAAAGAGGAAACCTCAATATCCTTGCTCAATTTGTGAGGAAGATCATTACACGAAGGATTGCCCTCATTGGGCCAAAGATTCCAAATTCATCAAAAGTTCACCCACACCTACTATTTTGAAGGATTTGTTTCCTCCACAAGACAATAAAATGTTTTCTCATGACCAATCCTCCTCATCCGCATCAGAAGATATCATGATGATGTCTTCCATATTTATGGTAGCAATGAGATCCAAAGATTACACATCAGAGAGTCATGCTGAAGATGGAGATGACTCGAGTTCACCTGGTCAAACTTCCACATCTACTCCTCCTTCTTTTGAACCATTACATATTGAAAAACCAAACCCAGATATGATAATTTGTCTGCCTCCTAAGGGTATGCTTCGTAAGTCATCTTTTAATCCTCATGCGAGGGTTGCCCAAAAATATAACATCGTCAAAGATCTGGCTATGTCAACATCGACCATGTATGCCCTTGAAGTGCTGCAAACTTGTCCAACACAAAGGAAATTATTATTATTAGCTATAGGAGCGTGGATCCTCAAGACTCCCATTTGATTGTTTTCGATCTTGAAAATCATGTCCCGCATCTCCCGCACCAACTGGCTTTTCAGATACCAGATCACGTCAAAACTCGACGAGTTTTTCGAATAGTGATTGACAAAGGAGCATCGACATGAATTATGTCCATTGCACGTTGGAAAACCTTGGGTTCTCCAACAATCAACCAATCTCTCACGACATTGAAGGCCTTCAATGGTTTCTGTTTGTATGGACTTTTAAATGATTTACCAATTGAATAAGAGGGAAAAATAGTTGCAATAGATGTTGAGGTTGTTGATGCTCAACTTGAATATAACCTTTTGGTTGGTCGAAGATGGACTTATGCCATGGCAGAAGTAGTCTCGTCATTTTTTAGGATGATTATGTTTTTTCACAAAGGAAGAATTGTGAAAGTAGATCAATTATCCTACTATACCTCAGACCTTAATTCCACCAGTAGTATCCCATTTGTTGGAAAATCAACCACTTTGTATGAGGAATTTGTTGTTGCCTTGCTCAAAGACTCATCTTTGATGGGAACTTTCGCATTTTCTCCACCCAATTTCCCTCATAATGATGCCCATATTAACATGATTACATCAAGTACTTTCAAATTAGGAGATCCTTGGAAAGTACCTTTAGAATCGGTAATGATCTTATATGGTGATGAAATGCCTCGTGGCCCTTTTGAGTTAGCCTATGAGGCAATTCAGTGTTTTTCCGACTCATCAACATTTGATAATGATTGATTGAATACGATTATTGATGAATATTCTCATCTGTCATGCTTAGAACCAATCTCTATGCCCGATCCTTTTAATGCTAATTTTTTAAGTAATGAAGGGATTATGGAAGTCATGACTTTGGACAAAATTCCATGGGACGATACTCATCGTCGTTCAAATTTCTTGTCATCCTTTAACAAAATTAACAATATTTTTTCATCAATGTTTTCATCTGAGACCCTTAGTGACTCTCAATGTCCAATATCTACCCTTTCTTCCAATTCTGAAAGGAATTTAGGAAACATATCAGTAAAGATACCTATAGATATCTTAGTGAAACCCAGAATAACTAAAAATATTCATATAGGAGATTCTTGTTCGTTAGAAGAGATTTCAAATTACAAAACCCTATTTCAGGAATTTCGTGACATGTGTGAATTTCATGAATTTTGAGTATGTGTTGATTACCGAGATATCAATAAAGCTTGTCCCAAGGACAATTATCCAACTCTGTATATCGACAAAATTGTCAATGACTATGCTGGAAAAGAAAATTTTTCATTTACGGATGGATTTTCTGGTGACAATCAGATAAACATACTCCTTGTCGATCAATATAAAACTACGTTTATATGCCCATGGGGAACTTTGCTTATCACAAGCTCTGATTTGGCCTAAAAAATGTTGGCACAACTTTTCAGCGAGCAACGTATTATGCTTTCCACGATATCAAGCATATTGTTCAACCTTATTTAGATGACCTATCGGATCATTCTATGAAATGGCAGGATCACCCATTACACCTAAAAGCAATGTTCATTAGGTGCAGGCATTACAATATTCGCTTGAATCTACACAAATGTGTTTTTTGTATACAATCAGGGAAACTTCTAGGTTTCATCATTTCAAAGGAAGGCATTCATGTTGATCCCTCAAGGTGGAGGCAATTTTGAATTTCCTGCTCCTTCTCGCCTTAGTCAACTCCAAAGATTGCAATGGAAGGAAAACATTTTGCATATATTCATCCACAATTATGTTGAACTAACCCAGGGTTTTACTCGACTATTGAAAAAGGGTATTCCATTTTTCTGAGACGAGCTTATTGATAAATATTTTGATGAATTAAAACCTACACTAACCAATGCGTCATTACTGCATCCACCCGATTATCATTGAGACTACTTTCTGTACTTAGTTGCATCTGATGCCACCATTAGCATGATGTTAGTCCAAGAGGATGATTTTAGCAGTGAACATGTGATTTACTATTTGAGTAGGAGTCTCACTAAAAATGAGATTAAATATGCACATGTGGAGGAGCTAGCCTTAGTAGTTGTGCAAGATGTTCAACAATTCTGTCACTATATACTTCTTCAAAAAACAACTGTCATTTCGGATTATAACCGTATGGTGTACATTCTCATGAAACAATTGCTAGGGGCAAATACTAAAAGTGGATAGTTATTTTAGAAGACTTTGATTTGGAATTTGAAAAATTCAAATCAAAGAAATCCTTGATTTTCGCTGAACTATTGCGTGACTTTCCCGATAATTATATAGAAACTGTAGCAGAAGACTCTTTTATTAACAAATATCTCTTTCTTATTAGTATGTTAGATCCGTGGTATGGAGACATCATTGTATATATCCAAACAAAACAAATTAGTTCTAAGTTATCCAAAACTGATCATCAGTGAATTCGATACCAATCCTAACAATACAATATTGTTGGTGACACTCTTTACCGTCATGGTTTCAATTCTGTATTCCGACGTTGTTTAACTTTTCAAGAAGCTGAAAAAACGTTAAATGATTGCCACTCTAGAGCATGTGCTGGTCACATGTCTAGGTATGTTACTACTCAAAAGATATTACATGTTGGTTATTTTTGGTCATCAATGTTTAAAGACTGCATTACTATAGTCCACAAATGCCATAATTTCCAAATCTATGATCACAAAATGCGAGCACCTCCAACTCCTCTTCACCCTATCATTGTTGTCGGTCCTTTTACCAAATGGGGCATCGATTTCATCATGTGTAACCCTCACTCAATCAAGGGGCATGGATGCATTATTCTTGCAGTCAATTACTTTACTTGACAATGACAAAACTGTAGCCATTTTCATTTTCAATCATGTAATTGCTTGGTTCAGTGTCCCACAAGCTATTGTTACGAACAATGGTAGTTATTTTCGTAACTTTATGATGGTCAAACTATCCACACAACTCGGCCTTTGCCATGATAGCTCTACTCCATATTATCCACAAGCTAATGGTCATGTCGAAGCTGTCAATAAAGTTTTAACCAATATGATTAAATGGATAGTTGGTATGCATAAAGGAAACTAGCATTCTATGCTCTTTTCAGCACTGTGGGCTTACCGTACTACTATAAAAACATCGACCAGTTTTATTCCTTTCCAACTTGTTTATGGTTTGGAAGTCGTATTACCTGTTGCATGTGAAATCCCATCCTCAAGCTAGATATCGAATTATTAACTTTTACCTCTGTAGATGGAGAACGCTTTGCACATTTAGCTCATTTAGATGAAAATCGTCGTAATGTCATATTGGCTAGCGAGGCTTGCTAGAAATGTGTCAAAGTCCAATATGATCAAAATGTTAATCCCCGTATATATTCAGAAGGTGACCTAGTCTTGGTTTATGATCAAACTCATGACAAGTGAAGTGCATGGAAATTTGAGCCCATGTGGCATGAGCCTTACATCATAAAATGTGTATTAGCTAAAGGTGCCTATGAGCTAATTGATTACGATGGTTTTCCTTTGGGAAAGCCTAGAAGTGGTCTTTACCTAAAGAAATATTTTGAATAAAATTTCGGTGAATATTTGTACATTATTTACCATTTTTTGAGGTATGTGTGATAGTTAATGTTTTCACATTTGCTTCTACTTCTCATGCTTATCTCGTTTTTACACTTGATTTGCAGATTTCGATGTCCTCTCATACTTACATTGGCTTTGTTGATGGCGCTAGTCGTAGTACTCAGAATTTATCTTCCGCAACATGGGTTATCTATTCACCCAATGATGAGCTAGTCTCTATTCATGGAATATATCTTGGTCAAAGAACGAATAACATAGCGAAATATAGTGCAGTCATTGAGCTATTAGCTGATGCCAACACATTTGGTATCCGACATATGATCATTAGGTTAGATCCACAGCTCGTTGTATTACATTTAAATGGTATCTATACAGTAAGGAGTCTAACTATGTTAAGAGTATTTTTATGAGTTTGTCTCTTGGAAATGAAATTTGATTACATTGAATAACAACACATTCTGAGATATTTAAACACATTAATAGATGCATTGATGAATCTTGTGTTAAATAGACATTTTCTACATATGTAAATTAAAAACAACATTCATTCATACATTGATCGAAATAAACATAGGTAAAAAGTAGTAGGCTTTTCACTAAAATAGAGTTTGGGTGTGTCTACAATGTTGGCTGTGGACCCTGATTATCTTCTTTATTCATAGGTATCGCCACATTGGACCCTAATTCATAATGTGGTAGCAACGCTGCCCGTAAATGTGTGCCACCAAGGGGGCCTAGAGGGGCAATAACGATTATTTGGAGCCCCCCGCTAGCGGGGGATTGGGGGCAGTGCCCCCGAAGCTAAAAATATATGTAAAATTGCGTTGTAAAATGTTGTAATTTCATAGTCAATATAGGCCATTCATTAGGTGGAGATATGATGGTAGAAGTTATGTTTAATTTAGGGTGTTTTGCCCTAGTAGGCAACCCCTCGCTATATATAAGGGAATTGTATTGCGTCTATTTAGATCTATATTCTTAGTGAGAAAGAGAGAGGAGATTGTGTGAGAGGGAAGAGGGAATTACAACAGATCTGTTGTAGGTTGTATCTCTTTAGTTTGTTGGATAATATAGGAGGAAGGACTGGCTGTTTCTTCGTGGATGTAGCCCAAATTGGGTGAACCACGTATATCTATGTCTCTCTTGTTTTATGTGTTTTATGTGTTTATATTTCTGCAATATATTTTATGTGTTCCATTTCTCTAGAATATATAATTTTATAACATACAAAATATGTCATCCGAGGACACAAGGCCTCGTGGCCTTTTATTTTCTGAATATGCTGACATCAAAAAGTCAAAAAGGGTCCTAGAAACTAGAATAGCTAGGCATGATGATGCTCATGATAACACACGATAGCATGTGAAACTCGACACAACAAACATCTGAGAGGCCTTGGAATCCCAACAACATGCCTCTAATAGGCGCATGGAATGTCATCAGTCCCAGTCTCTAGGATGTTGGAAGTCAACCTCTCAAGGTTATGTTCCAACTCTATTAGGATGTCCTTTGCCACTTGGGTTCGCTATCACAACCACTATAGGCTTCTCACCTCGTCTATCATATTGTCTCATCCCGATTGGTTGGGTTGGACCCACATCTGCACAAGCATTTCAGATAATTAATCTATGAAGGCAAAAAACACATAAAAATTTAAAAATATGTCAAAATGATAAATTCTACCTAGATCACCCCACTCAGTTCCGACTGGAAGTGGGATATCAGGATCACCTCCGTAATCCATCTCGGCATATGGAAAGTCCTTATCAAAACAATCTATTGATCCAACCAATAAAAAAAACTCTGACGTATACCTCACTATGGGCCCATCACCTCCATGGTGTTCCATTAATGCAACGCACCTCATCATGCGTGGATCCCTCAAACCCCCGTCATTTGCCAGAATCTATTGTGGCTGAAGAATAGGAACCCTCTATAGGGAAAAAGAAACAAGAATGGAACCATAACCAAAATTCTTCAGTTTTCCATTCTTGCACCTGGTCAATTAACTCTTCATATTCACCACCACTGCCTCGCACCAGTTGTATACTATGGATTCCCAGCATTCCATGATTGTCTGCATCTATGCCCGTGTGGCTAGATGAAGGGCAGCACTTCCACACAGTTTCAAAACAGTAAAAGAAATGGTCCTCAAGGGTAAAATTTCGATGGACTGAATGTCAATTTGTCCATCCTTGGGTGGCTTACCCCTGCAAAAGAACCATAGGTATCCATCGGTAGTGTCTCCCCTTGCTCTCGATCCAAATAGTGAAAGATCAACTACCCGATCAGACAACCCAGTCAGGAAATAGATATCATCAGCGTCAATGGTAAGGTGATAATCAGTGATCACAAAACATTGTTCCTAGGCATTCCAGGTCCTTACCAACCATGTCATTAGATCTACCTGAGCTTTCATCCTAGGGATAAGCTAGTATTTCAGGAGGCCGCAATTCTTGAGAGCTTACAAGGTGGCCAGATCCACCAAAGCTTTCAAATCATTGGCTTCATGGCATCTTTCCCTCCACTCCATTTTTGAGAAATCAGATGACCTGAAATGAACATTTTAAAGCAGTTAGAAACATTTTTAAAGCTCATTTCACATTTTTTATGGCTAAAAAATTGTTTAAAAATTAGCCCCCAACGCCTGCACGCCCGCCCTTTTATGGACAAGGCACAATTGTACGGATTTTTCTCACAAAATTCCACGCAGGCCATGATCTTTTGTATGGGAAATTTTATCAGCATGCGCAGGCCCGATTGAAAAAAAAAACTATGCAGGGTTGAGGGCGCATTTTTGAAGAAGGTTTTTCCCCAAAAAATAAAACGAAAGCTTCAAATGAAAAACTAAATAGACAAAAAAAAACTAAGTTATCAAGAGATCTTCTACCTGGAAGAAATGGTAGGTGATTTCGTACACCGGTTGGCTTGAAATCAATCCTGGAAGTTTGATGGTAAAAACTCCTCTCTTTGCTCTGAACTGGTGAAAATACAAACGGTAAAAATAAATTACTTTTTCCCACTATTATAAGTTTTTGAACCTTAAAAAATATTATTTTTTATGTTTTGAACCTTTTAGGGAGGGAAAATGTCCCTTTTGAGCAGTTATGATGAGTTATTGAGTTTAAATGTGCAAGATCATTTACGGAGTCAAGATGAATCATTGTTGACATTTTAGCATACTTTTATCACTTTTCATGCTCTTAAAAAATTACGAAAAATGAAAATCATGGAGTCCTCTTTTTAAGCCCTTCTCATACTCTTTCGAAATGAAAAAAATTCCGAGTACTTGCTTTTTCAAACTCATAAAGGTAAATGAACAACCATCCACTCAGTATAAGTTTACCCCTTTTGACGGACTGAGCAAGGATTGTTTACGAAAAAGGTATATGTTGACCAGATATGGTCAATAGAGTTCTCTCTTGTATTATTTTATCCTTTTTCGGGACTGAGAGACTAAAATTAGGAAAAAGGCTCTCTAAAAATGAAAAAAATCGAGCTTTATTTTCCCCAGCCTCATTAAAATTTTATGGTAAAACAACTAAATAAGTTTCCTTTTTGTGTCTTTTTCAAAACTCTTCAAAGAAAAGGACGTCGATTTACCCCTTTAGTCGACTCGTAAAAATTAAACAGTATAGGACTCGTTAAACATGACGAGACCAAACCAATCCTTCTTAGGGTTCATTAAAAATACTTCGATGGACCCATCCAAAGGATGCACTTATAATCCAAGCATATGTTATCCTCCTCAAGCTTGTAAAAACTAAAGAGGTACTTGCCAGTAATGGTGGGGAAAATCTGGGGAAAATGTCCATTTTACATTTTTAGTTTTTAAAGGTAGCATGTCACTCTTGAACATGGCACTTTGTCACACTCATGTCCAGGTTGGGAAATCCATTTGCCTTACAGTTAATCAAACCTCATTGAAAGTCTTCATGATTTTGGGTATTATCATTAAGTAAAATGTTGCCAAGTCATTGTCGTGTCGTTATGTGCTCAAGAGAAGTTCAACCTTAGTTCAAAACCCTTTGCAAATTATATGCATTCATTTGCATCGAACATCCTTGAGTTAGTCCTTGCAAACTATTTTCAAAAACGTGATATCAAGTTTTGTGTCGTAATATTTCTTACAACGGATTGCTTCTTATTGACTTCAGCTCAATATCTAGGAAGTTGATTTAGAAACCTTCAATTCCTTGAAGTTTGCATGCCTTAATGACAGGTTTCTTGCTTTCGACGAAAGGTTCTCATCATTGGCTTTCAATCGAATGATTCTAAGAATGTTCGACTTTAGATCACTTATTCACACTTCATAGATTGTACTAGGAGTACCTTGAGAGCCATTGTTATTATTGGTGGTTTCTCTCGCGCTTGTTAACGGTTCACATTATTGACCGGTAATCAAGTGGTTTCTACCACGTTCGACTTCGAGACATTCAATCGTATGGTTATAATCATAATGTGGATCAAGAGATGGAGATCAAGACTCTAGATCTAGTTTCATCAATCCAGGATGAGAGGAATTTTATATTTGTGATTATGTGTCTATTATCTATATGATCTTATTTTTTCCATGCTTGTTCATTGAGTTCTCTTTAATCTGGGTATGGGAATGCCTACCTCAAAGATGATTTTTTGATATATATTTGCATTATGTTGCTTGAATGTTCCTTCCAGGTTTCCGACCATTACCTCTGATCCCATCTTGGAATGATAAAGAGCTTCAATCTTTAAACTTGTTTTTAAAAAATTCACACTTTAGGGGGGGAAATTTGTTACATGTCAATTTGTCGCCATGACACTTGACCATTTTATGGATATTTTTACCATCCATGAACATGTTTGAACCAACTCCCTCATATGTCAAAAACCCAAAATATGTTGAAGTACATGAGAAATTTGAGTCAAAAAAGCTGTCACACCTTGTAATGTTCCACTTGCACCAGTTTCTCTAGAGTATCTGTCATACGGAAAGAGTTATTTTTGCGGACAAACCTAACCTCCCTAGGAGTCTAAGACTCTCTAGTGACAAACAAGACAAACAAGAGCGATCCTTCTCTAAACATACATTATTCTATGAGAAAACAAGTGTTT
>APFE030776428.1:261237-300337 GCA_000404065.3 Pinus taeda
GGATGGTAATCTCTCCTCACAAGCTTACAATGGAAGTCCTAATTTCAGCAGCATCTACCCTTTGGAATGTTCATCTTTCAACCTCCCCTCCTTTGGCCCATGGCCTGTATTTATAGTGTTCTAGAGGAAGTTATTCAGTTCCAACATCAATGGGATACTCCCTCTTTTGGATGGGGTAGCTCCTCTCTTGATGGGACAAGTTCCTCTATCATAGGGATGCATGAACCATCTGGAGGCGCTCAATACACGTCAAACACTCTTCTAGAAAGCTCTAGAAGTGACCACAAGTAACTTTTTTAAGATGAAACTCGCCCTTTTGACCTTTACAGGAGTACGCACCCATCCCTTGGCTTACAGAGCGTACAAGTACGCAGATACAATGAGCTTGGGATGCGTACACACATGCAAGGTAGAGAGAACCTGCGTACCCAGAGATAAACATGATTTTTAATGACTTTCTCCCTTTTTTGAAGTTTGACATCGAGAGCAGAGGTACAAGGCTTGACAAGGAGGATAATATGACTATTGATGGAGCCATATTAACTGCAGATAGTCATGGTGACAAATTTCAGTGTAACAGTATCCCATGCATGCACTGAAATTGAATCTAAGAACAACGCACAGTTGCACTCTATCTACCATTATAAGCCTGCGCAGGTGAATTCTAGAAAGTAAAAATAAAAATGACATTCGAGAAACATAGTCGGCCAAATATTTACCAACTGAAATATTACAGGTGATGACTATTTGGACTATAACCCTCAGAAGATGCATCTCCATCCCTTTTCTCATGGTAACCTAATCCCTCAATAAAGGAGTCTCATCCTCCTCTCATGCATCTAAAACTTCCTCTTCTTAGCCTATAAAATGACTAGAGGGTAGAGGGATTGAGGAGGTCAGAATTGAGAGAAGACAAACTTATGTTGTTGGTTTGAGATTGGAAATATTGTCATCTAAGGAGGATATTGAAGGCATTTGGGAGGGACCTCATGGCCTCAAGGAGAAGGTTGTAAGGCTCCTGTTATTTTCTGACTAATACAAGTGAACATTTTCTCCCATTGATTTTGTCTTATGTGAATGATGAATGGTTTACAATTGTTTATAATATTTATTAAGGAAAATTCAATCCCTAATTTCATTGATCATTAGGCTAAGTTGTTTGGATGATTATATCATATGTGCTTTTGATCCTTTTATGGTCTATGTTTGTAGGTCTTATCAAGCATTGAAGAACTACACCAAGTCACAACAAGGGATATTCATCAGGCATTTTGTGAAATATGTAAGAGGCTCATCCATTAGATATACTACTTATAATTCGAACAAGTTCAACTTTAGGGAAAGAGTCAGTTAAATTGTCATGATTGTTTCTAGTTTCCATTTAGGATCTAGGGAGATCTCTCTTGTCCACAAGAGGGATTTTCTAGTGTAACACCTTGAAGATATGCAACCCTCAATGGAATCATCTTGTCCTACTCATGTGTCATTATCATGCATGAACCAAGAAGGGGAAGATGGATTAAAAAATTCTATATAAATAAGCCACGAGAGAGACAAAATATGAGACATTTTTCTGCTGGCCAAATTGCTACCAAAGAAAACCACCATTCCATTGTTGAAGCCAAAGAAGGGAAGATCACTAGCATGTTGGCCATATTTCTTCTAGTCAATCCATCATCCTAGTGTGAAAAGAGGAATCCACGTTTGGAGATTCTTCATACTTCTTTGAGAGAGAGGAGAAACTTGCAAAGTGATTGAGGAAAAGAAACCCCCTTGTTGAGGATTTTTGAGCACCACATATCAAAGAATTCCCTTCAAGTGTTTAAGATTCATCTATTGTATTCAACCTCTACTACCACCAGTCAATAAGGGGAGCTTTTTCCATTATTTTATTGACTTGTTTTCTCCATTGAGCATTGTTTGTGTATTTACCTATTTGTTTAGTTGATGTTTATGTATGCATTGTTTCCACTATTTACAATGTTGTGTTTATTTAAATCTATCCACTAACAACACCAATTCTTCCTGTGATCCTTTACAGGGAACAATCAACTACTAAGGAGGTTTCTTTTGGTACACCATAGCCACAAAAACACTTCCACACTCACCACTCCCTTTTATACCATATCACGAATGTAGTGGTACTTGATCTCAAAATGCTTTGTCTTATCATGAAATAGTAGACTGTTTGTCATATTCATACAAATTTTATTATCATATAACAACACAGTCAGTTCCAACATTTGGTCGAACAATCTAGAGAGTATCTTCATAATCCATACTCTCTCACAACATGCCAAACAAGTTGCAATATAATCTGCTTTTGCAATATTGAGTGTGATAGAGGTCTTCTTCCTTCTCATCTAGGATATCATATCTGAACCCAAACTGAAACGTACATGAGATGTACTCTTATTTTCATCTGCACTCCCTTCATAGTTATATTCCATATATCCATATAGTTGTATATCACCATTCGAAGAATATCTCAAACAATAGTCAACAATACCACACAAATATCTCAATATATGTTTTGTTGCAATCCAATGTTCATGTCCCAGTTCCATCTGGAACTGGATCAAGTTGTTTACAACAAATCAAATATATAGCCTAGTATTTATCAAATACATCAATGATCTAATCAACTTTTGATATATTTATGGATCCACCAGCTAGACTCAAAATATGTCATCTTTCTCAAGTTCATCACCATAGGAGTTTCCATAGAATTGCACTCCATCATGCCAAACTTCTAAAGGATATTGATGACATATTATCCTTGTCCAAGAAGGATTTCACCAAGATTCTACCAAACTTCTAGCTCCAGATCATGCATCAAGACAATATCCTTCATGTCAAATTTAGAGGCCAAGTCCCTTTTACACTGATGGATAAGATGCTTTACACCGATCAGGAACAAATTATCAACATATAGTATAACTATCACCGACTCAACTTTTACAACCTTGATATAAATATTTGGATCAATGACATTGTCAGAGAAACAAAGTCTCATCAGATATCCATCAATTCTATAGTACAAAGTTCTCAAAGCTTGTTTGAGTCCATACAATGCCTTCTTTAATCTGCACACGTGAGATTCTCTCTCATGAACCTCAAAACCTTGGGGTTGCTCCAAACACATGTCTTCCTTAGTCACACTAGTGAGGAAAGTGGTATTCACATCCATCTGCTATAGCTTCTCTCCCATAAATGAATCAAGAGAGATAAGAGATCTAAATCATGGTGTACCTGGTTCAAAGTATTCATTATAGTCTTCTCCCTCTTTCTAGTAGAATCATTTAGCCAAGAATCTTGCATTATATTTTTAAATGCTCCCATATGCTGCATGCTTGATATTGTAAATCCATTGTGAGGTGACCACATAATTTCTTCAGGTCTTGGAAAAATTTCCCAAACATTGTTCTTCATGATAGATTGGTATTCCTCTGTCATTACATCCTTCCACACTTGTGAAGTAGTCGCTTCCTAGAAGTTGGAAGGTTCAGAGTCAATCAACTTAGTCATTAAAGCTACATAAGCATAATACCGCTTAGGTTTCTTAGATTCCCTGAAGGTCTTATGGAGTCGCATGTCCTTCTGCATGATTCTTGCAAAGTGGATTTTAGCCAAGCTGGTTTTTTGTATTTTCGGGAACAAACACGGGATCCAACGGTTCACATGGTCATTCTAGCATATCTTCATGATCTTTAGGATGAAATAAGGATGAGGGAGGACCTTTAACATCTTCTTTAGGAGCCACGTGCTTCTTCTCTTCATCTTTAGTGTCCAAGTGTTCTTCTTTGGTTTTCCAATAATTTGCATCTTCATCAAAATTCATGTCTCTACTTACTTCCACCTGTTGTTTCCCTTGACCATAAACCCCATTGGATTTTAATGATTAATTGTACCCAACAAATATTCCCTTCTTATTAGAAGGCTCTAACTTATTTCTCTTGTCTTTGGGTACATGTATGAAAAGTGGACAACTAAAGATTCTCATATGTATGAACATTGGACAACCAAAGGTTCTCATATGATCAACCTGTGATTTCTAACCTATGAATGCTTCTTAGAGGTTATTATCTTCCAGAAGCCTATGGGGACTTATATTTAGGATGTAGACGATTATCTTGGAAACTACTCCCCATAAGAAAATTGGTACATCTCGATCATGTATCTTTTCTTCATGGACTTTTCAATATATTTTTTATTTATTTTGACTACTGCATTTTGTTGAAGGTTATAGGGAAATATCAACTCCCTCTTAATTCCAACTTAATTACATAAGGAAATTAGTTCCTTGTAGGTGTATTCTCCTCGATTCTATGATCTTGGGATCTTGATTATCTTCCTTGCCTATTTCTCCACTTCATCTTTGAATTCTTAGAACATTATCAAAACTTCTTCTTTTGACATCATCAAATAGATCCATGTATTGTAGGAGAAGTCATCATAAATGATATATAGTATAAAGTGCCTCCTAGAGATTTCATCAACATGGGACCACACACATCAGGGTGGACTAGATCCAAAATTTCTTTGGACCTATTTTCACTACTTGGAAAGGGTTTCTTAAATTTCTTTCTAAGTGCACATCCCTTACACACACCTTTATGATCTATCTACAAACTCAATGCACTTGAAATAATCTGCTTCAAAGATGGCAAGACTCTATAATGAAGATATGTGTATCTCCTATGTTATTTCTCACTATGGTTAATATCATTATGTATAAAGATTTGGAAGATTTCCCCAAGAGTCTATACATTGACCTTCCTTCACAAACCCCAACAACCCTAGCAGAGCTTATACTAGAGCCATTGTCCCACATAAGGACTTTCCCATCAATGAAGGCCACACTATATCCTCTATATTCTAAACATGAAATTGGAACCAAATTATTTTTTAAACTTAGAACATAGAGTATGTTTCTGAAGTGTTCATTTTCACCTATTTCTAGCTCAACGGATGTTGTGCCAATTCCTTTGACTACATAGTTGTTGTTGTCTCCACGTTCTACCTTTTGCACTAATATTCTTTCCATCAAACTTGTAAGATGATCAAGCTCCCCTATCATATCTCTTAAAGCTCCACTATCAATTTGCCATGGTAGCATGTTGATTTCCTCTCTTCTTCCTATCAATGAACCTTTGATGACATTGGGATTTGAAGTGACCAAATTTGTTGCAACGAAAGCATTAAATTTGAGATATATATTTCTTCCTTTAAGGATCAAGTCTACCATTAAAACCCTTTTTCTTCTTCTAACAACTAGACTTCTTTCTTCATCCAACTTTCGTGGAACGAGTTGCATAGGCTTGAGAATCTTATTCTTCTTTTGGCTTTCTTTCTCTACATAAAAGTCTTAATTCTTCTTGAGCACAAGCTGCCAATAATTCTTCCAATCTTGGAGCTTCCTTTCAGCTACTTATACCTACTACAAATGAATCCAATGAATGTGGTAGTCCATCAAGTGTTGAAGTCACAAGCTCTTTATTAGAGACAATTTCACCAATATCTTGTAGTTGGTCTCTTAGTTGAAAAACCCTCACAAAGTATGAAGTCAATGTATCGTTCTTTGTCATTCTTATATCATGAAGCTCATTTCTCAAGCTCGTGACTTGGCTAATAATTTTGACAATATATAACTTATTTAGGGCATCATACATCTTCTTATAAGTGTCAATCTTTTAGATCTATGGAATAAGATGATCCTTGATGGAGTCCATAGTAATCCTCATGGTGTTGATGTCATCTTTATTGTACTTATGCTTCCCAAATTCATCTATAGGTTCAGTCACTCTGCCTTGCATAATTTCTAAAATATCTTCTTTTGCGATAATTAATTCAATTCTTGTCTTCCAAACCTTAAAGTTAGTTCCCCCCTTTAACTTGTTCTTTGATTTCATAGTAGAGGCCAAGGATGCAACTTGAATATAGATCTCGGTTTTCTTCAAAGTGATCGCAATGGTTTTTCAAGGAGTGATCTATGTGCTCTTTCTTTTACCAAAACTCTGATACCATGTTGATTTTTCAATACAATTAATTTAGTTATGAACTATGGTAATCACTTCTGAATATATCTTATAGTTCTTTTATCTTCATCCAACAATCACACTTCAAAAACTCAATCAAGAACCATGAAAATAAAGTAGATATCACAATGTGTGAGAGAGAGATATATGTGAGTGATACATATGTATATAGAATGAAAAAGTTTAACTATATTTTATACCCAAGATACCCAAGAGACATGTCTCTTAAATTAAATCACGTCTCTTTGTAAATTAAATTCTAGTAATTTTGCAAATTTATATTTTTACTCAGATTTGTTGAAGTGTTGAAGATCGTGTAAATAATGGTGGTAAATAACTCTTTAAGAATATTTATTTACATCTTGTTCCTATTCCATACTTTATGCAAACACATGTTTAAATTATGTTGGGTAGCAAATGGTAAATATGTTATCTACATGAGTATGGACTATTTTCAAGGATCCTAATTTTAGGTAGTTTTGTTGATTTCCTTTCTTTTATTTTTCCTTCTTCTAATTTAAAATTTAATTTTCTTTCATGTTTTACATAATATTCTTAAAACGTCAAGGCTTACGATGATAGACCATAGCTAACGTACACACAATATGCTTGGGTTACATGAATGGTTGCAATTACTTCCCATCCTTAGAAGGTGATTTCTTGTATTTCATTTAGCGTCTTTCAGTGATATTTCAAAAACGTTAATGTGTTTTTGCAATCATATATTGCTTCTCCAAATTGACATTATTCCTTTGCAACACCAAACATATGAAAATCTAACAAACTGCAAAACAATTATTTCGGCATGTTTGAATATTCGTTGGATCATCATGTACCATCACATCTAATAGTGATGCATATTTCCTTAGCCAACTTTGGAAAGTGTTGTGGCAACATTTGGAATGCAAACTTTAGTATTCTACTACATTTCATCGCAAACATGGAAAAACTAATGTAATTAATCATTGATTGGTACCATGGGAGTCACACAACATATACCAAAAACAAGCAAAAGAATAAGGCCATTCACATAATGCAACATTATTACAATAAAGTACTTCACACCATTATATTTCACTCCTCTTTTGATGTTTGTTATAAGTACCAACCAATAGCCCACTTTGAATTTCCACTTTTCTTTTCTTTACACACCTTTTAAAGCTAACTCAACACCCAACAATAAACCACTTCTTTTACTCAACGAGTTACCCAAATCCATTTGCAATTCTAAAAAACACTTTAACAAAATAAAGATCTCAAATATCATCATTATAATACATCTCCATTACAAATTAATGATATGTATCATTGTGCCTTCTAAATGCCTTCTAAAGTAAATTCACAAACTCCATCCACTTTGTTATAATCCCTACTCAATTTTGCAAAGCTACAAATAAAGACTTTCAAACTTAAGTTTCCTTCAAAGCTTTACAGAAGCTACAAATAAATAATACTTTCAAACTTGAGTTTCCTTCGAAGCTTTGTATTCATCAAAGTAGAATATGAAGAAGCGTTCCCTATCTCCCACAAGGGCCACTAGGGAGAAGAGTTCCCTATCTCCTATCTCCCATCAAGAGTAAAATGCGTCTTTTCTTTTAGCAACTCCACATGCCCATGCATGATAACTAATTGACTTCACTTTGGTTTTTACTAAAACCTATAAGGCCATTTAGATGACCAACATGTGTGAATTAGTGTCATGATGAGATATCATATCCATGTGAAATCGTATCTGGTTAAGATTTCACATCACATGCAATCGCTTTTTGCTAGGTGATTTAGCTTATAAGGAGTAAACATAAATTACTTGTTAAGATTTCACATCACATTCAATAGCTATTTGCTTGGTGAATCAGCTTATTAGGAACAAATACAAATCACTTTAAAAGTAACAAAATAGAAATAATGTTTTTATGTTATGTCTAGTTGTTATTAGAAGTTACGAGGAGTTCGTTTTATTTTTAAGGTATAAATTGTAATGATGATTTGTTTATGTCGAAATCAATAATTTGTGTCTGATATATTTGTACGGGTGATAATTTGTATCTAATCCCTGTCTGCTCTCTCTTCTATTTTTTCTAATAGTAAGTGGAGGATAGCAACCTGCACGTTAACCATTCAAACTAGACTTCATTAACAATGACCAAGTTTATTTGTCTTCGCTAAAGATTTTGATGTGGTGAGCTCCTCTCACCGAGGAGACAAAGTTTCCAAAGACTGTCAACCATCACGTCTAAATCGTACGGAATGTACGAGTAACGATGTTGGCTCGGAGCAGAGCATATTATTTTCTCGAGGCCGGGCAGAAGTTTGACTAACGAAAGTGCTCGCCGAATTCCCAACACAAGCGTCCATTCGATCATCATGTATCCGCGGTTCGGAAATTTCTCAGTTTACCAAGACGCGTACTCCAAGAAAGGCAAGCAGGTGATTCGTCCCATCTACGCATGGCGTCGCTGTCCAATCATAGTACCTATATGAATCATGCTTAAACCTAGAGTTTCCTACATTTTATTGCAAATCGGAAAACGCAGCGCATTCTATTTCGATCGCGGGACTCCGAGGCGGGCTCCTCTGCATGCGCCATCCATCGTGATTCAGTTCAGTTAATCAGAATGGGTTTTCTCTTCAACAACGTGGACAGAAGCGATCTCAGAGCTGGGGATCATGTTTATTCATGGAGGGCAGGTTACACATATGCTCACCACGGTACATTTCCTCGCTTCAATATAACCTTTACATTCAATATAGTTACTGAGAAGGTATCAGATTCTTCTGCGTTGTAATGCATTTGTTCTGACTTGGTTCCGTGACATTTGTATTGATATGGATGGTCTGATACCCAAATTGTTTTCACCATTTTCCTACTTTTAATGGCAATAATGTTTTCTATCCTTTTGTTTAACTTGGGTTTTATGAAGATCTTCATGGGTATAACTGTGACCCGTTTGGATTTTTGGGTACTGGGAAACTAGGTTTTCGAAGAGGCAAGAAGGTTGCCTCTTCTTTGCTGTTAAGTTCTTTTTTTCCTTGAAATGTTTGGGTTATGGTTTGCTTCCCAGAATGATTCGAATTAGATCCGCACAATATGAAAGAGATCCTCTTGTTGGTGTTAAGGGTTATTATGCGTAGTTTTGAAATTTCAAGAATAGTTTATCTGGATTGTAAATTTCAAAAATAATTTAGAATAGAATGGGTATGGGTGAATTTGTCATCTTTCCCATCTCTATCTGGATTTAAAATATGTCTGTTGGAGGCTAGTTAGGTTGCTATATGTTATTCATCATTGTATTTTTTTATGTTTATATAAATATATGGATGGTTATTGTAGAAAAAATAAAAGTTATTTATTTAAAAAAAAATGTCTTTTATTTCTAAATATAAAGAGAAAAGAAATTGTTTTTGTTTGGCTGAGTTATTTTTCTCACATAAAGAAATAGGTTAATAGCTCAAGATCCAGAAGCATTTAACAGTCTGTATTTTTACATACAATCCGGTGTAATACTAGGTACCTTGGTTTTCCTTGAATAAAAGTGATAAATCTATCTGCATTTGCCTATAACAATTAGTAATAACTATCCTCACTGTGATTTGACAACTAGATTATAATAATTTTTTCTAAATATCGAGAATAAAAATAAGTTTGGAGAAATACAAAATTAAAAGGCTTGACATTTCAGCTATCTCTTAATTAAGCCAATCTTCTCTATGTTGTTTTATTTTTATATATTGTTCCTGTAAGAGGGAAGAGGAATTCTTTGACTGCAAATGAAGAGGAATGCTACATGCTACCGATACTTCGTTGATGAGGTTAGAGATTAATCAGAAAACATATGACCTGTAGATAGACGCATAACAAAACAGCCTGGCTGAATCCAATTCCTTTGGATTTTTAGGATAAATAATGTTTCCATGTACATTGATTTTCCTCTGCATGTTGTGTATTTTGCTGTGAACTTGCATTTGCGAACTATTAAAATTAACTGTTTGCATTTTGGTGATTGTTCTTAATATTTAATTTGCCACTCTGAAGATTTTTATGAGCGCTAGTTATAAAGATATCTATCCCTATAGTGTGAAATTTTTTCTCATATTTCAGTGTTTTAATGGTGAATGCACATTGCAACACATTACAATAAGTGTTTTTCTTCATTAATGTGCTCTTTCCTTCACTGTTGGATGATTTGGAAAATGAAAAATCAGTTGCTCCTATTTCAGAGTTATTATAAATAAATTGGAAATTGTCAAATCAGTTTTCCTAAAACACATGGATATATTTCTATCTCCTGCAGGCTTAAGCTTTAATTGCTTTTGCTGTTTTATGTTTTCCATCCTCTTGGTCGTACTGGTTTGCAAATTTGTCTCTCATTAAGCAAATCGTGCTCCTTATAAGCAGTATGACCTCCTCATGCATTGTACACATGCTCTCGATCAAAGTCAGGTCGTTGGCTGGTGTTTATTGCTCCCCCAAAGACCGCACCTCACACTACAACAGGTGTCTTTGGGACCAATCAAACCTATGAATTTAAGCCCCCGTGATCTGTGGTTGCAACAGTCTTTTGTTGCATTTTATGTTTTTTTTAACTATTCTGGTATGTTAATGGAATGTCAGGTGCTTTAATAAAAGTTGTGTATATTAGTTATCTTAATATTTATTAATGTCTCAAAGTGATTAGAAAAGTATGTTAATAGGATTAAAAGAATACATCCAATGTAAGTTAAGAGTGGAAGTATACATTCAATGTAAGTAAAAAGTGGAAGTTGGGCACAACTTTTATGGAATGGTATGTGGTATTTTTATTGATTTAGTAATATAATTTAATATAATTATTATAATTGGGGTAAGTTGATGTATTAATAGTTATTATTCAAATACTAGTTAATGTATAATTATGGATATTGACAAGTTACTTGATGTTATAATAGTAAGAGCTTTTTTTATAATTCTTGATGGAAGCCATGGGTTGAGTCGTGGTGTTTGTTGCTATTTTTTCTTCTTTCAGTGCTTTGTGATTTATTTCCATTTGGTTTGCAGTTTTGCTATGTCTAGTGCATGGCCATGTCACTTTGTTTATGGTGTTGTATTGCTATTTGTTTTTCATGGTTTTCTTGTTGTTTGTTTCTTGTTCTTTTCTTTTATGTTTTTAGGGTATTGGGAATTGATTAGGGGAATAAGAATTTAAGGGAGCTCACAGAGAGCTTAATGAAACTCAACAGGTAATGTGAGACCTAGATGAAGTGGGTGCATGAGTAAGGGTAGCTGAAGGAAAGAGTATGACAACTAGTTTGATTGGTTGGGTCCATTGGGGTTAATAAACAATGTTGGGACAATCGTGAGAAAGGTAACAGAAAGGTAAAGTAAATGGATTTGAGGTGCCATATGCCTTGGCTATGTTGGGAAATGTTGTTCTCAATGTTGTGCATGGATAATTGGAGTTCTCTTAACCTTGACCTTACGATATATGGTAATCGTGTTGTGATTATGATTATGATGATGTTTATATATTTTTATATGTATGTGCATATGCCATTGTCTGACAAGGTCGTCACATATAATTATTTATTTATGCTAATGTTTATATGTATATATGTCATTGTCTAATAGGGTCGTCATAAATCGTTCTTGTGGAGGAATGATTTCTTATGCTAGTGAATGTCATGAAGACGTTCCTAGTTTTATGAGGAACAAGTGGGAAGAGCAGCTACCATAGTGCGTTGTTTGGAAGTTCACTGAGAGTTCGAGATTACAAGACCAAGGGTGAGAAAGAAATTGTCTCTCACTTGAAGATATTATGAAAGGGGGCGAGAACGAACAAAGGACAACGCTGGAAGCACTACATCAAAGGAGCCCCAAATGAATAATGGAGTGGCGAAGTCCTTGGATGGCCACATGACGTCAAATCACGAAGGAAGATGGGGACCGTCAGATTAAAGAGTGGGACCAACATTGAGTTGGGCCACTGGGGGGATTTCATGAAGTCCTAACCTTGTCTGTAACCCAAGCTCCAACTTTAAGTTGGGACGCATCCTCGACCTCTGATGGGGCGTATGGGTGTTAGCCTTGGAAGAACGAGAGTTTGATCATGCCTTGCAGTGTTAGCATGTGGTGTAGAAAAAAACCATCCTGACTCAGACCAATCTAGGGCGCGAGACAGTGTGGGTGTTGAGAGAGTGATTAAAGTATCAACATAGGAGTTGAGCCAATTTTCCTGTAGTATTGAGTCTTGTGTATTGTTTAACCAACATGTGCACAAGCGAAGCATGGGGCATTTGGATTCACGAGTTCATTGCTATAGAGAAAGGTCTTGAAGGAATCATTTTGTGGGCCCATAACCGATAGGCTTCCGAAATGAAGTTACCAGGGAATTGAAGTTGACAGACCATTAGATAAGCTTTCATCAAGTGGTATCAAAGCATGACAAATTTCCTACCGAAAAAAACTTCCAGTTATAGTTGGGTAGAAGTTGTGTAACAATTCCACGGCTGCGACTGTGGGTAGAATTTTTGAGAAGAGTGTGCAATAACCACAAGCGAGTAGAGGAAGCTTGAGAGGTTCCAAAAGGGGCAAATCAAGATGCCAAAATTCTGAGCCAAAGAAGGAGCTCCGATGAGGTGTTAGTGGAGGCTCAGTTGCAACACACTGTTAAGTGAGAAGAGGAGTTCAATGATACATGAGGTGAAAGAAGAATAATATGGAGAAGATGAGATCCAGTGATGCAGGCAAATGATCAAGAGACATGAAGATTTTCAACTGCGGGAGTATGATGCAGGGGCATAGTCTCCACCCAAACCAATTTTTTTCCCGGAAGGCTCCAAATTGAGCAATGTGGCAAACTTGGAGAGAGGACACCCTTTCCTCTCTTTTTATGTAATATTTTTATTAATTAGAAGCCTCTAGAAGGCATGCACTAGCAGAGGAATACATTCTTCATTCTTTAGGTTTGTTTTGTTTATGTATAAGCCGCTCGTGAAATGTCAGGGGATGACCAATTTCAATGTAGAAATAGGTCATGGAAAGGATTAGGCTAGGAAAGGTCATCAGGTTCTCAGAGGTCATGCCATTGTAATTGAGTTTGTTTTATTTTAATCCAAGTATCCCTGTAACCAACACATGCTTGTTTTATGCTTGTAAACATTGTATTGTTTTTGTGCTCATAAGTGTTGGTTGGATTGCAATGTTAAGAGGTATAAAAGTCAAGCCAAAGTGTTACCATAGTGCGTAATTCATAATTTTAATGAGGGTTATAGGTCACAGGACCAAGGGTGATAAAGTACTTGGATCTTGCATGAATCTATTTTGAAAGGGGGCGAGAACGCACAGAGGGCAGTGCTGGAAGAACTAGGTCAAAGGAACCTTGAATGAAGAATGGAGTGGTGAAGTCCCCGGATGGCTGTAGGCCATGAGATCATGAAGGAATACAGGGAGCATCGGATTAAAGAGCTAAGCCAATGTTGAGTCGGGCCATTGGGCATGATTTTCTTGTAGTCCTAACCTTGGCCATAACCCAACCTCTGACTTCAAGTCGGGGTCGGACCTTGATCTCCAGAGGGGCCTATGGGGTTGGCCTCATAAGAGTTGGAGCTTGATCGTGCCTTGAGGTGTTGGCCTGTGGCATAGAAAAAAAGCTTCCAGACTCCAACCAGTCTACGACGTGACACAATGTGGGTGCTAAGAGAGTGATCAAAGAAATTAGCATGGGAGTTGAGACAATCAAGTTCCTATAGCATCAAGTCCTACATGGTATTTAAGCAACATGCACAAGAGAAGTATGGGGCATTTGGATTCACGAGTTCATTGCTGCGGAGAAAGGTCTTGAAGGAAAATTTTCATGTTTCCATAACTCATAGGCTTCCAGAATGAAGCCACCAGGGAATCGAAATTGACAGACCCTTGGATCAGTTTTCATCACAATAACACCTAATACAGTGTCACTTAGTTTTTTCAATGATGCCTTTGTGTAAGACTTGAAGTTTTCAGCCTAACTCGTAGGCTTCTGGAATGAAGCCACCAAGGAATCGAAATTGACAGACCCTTGGATCAGTTTTCATCACAATAACACTGAATACAATGTCGCCTAGTTTTTTCAATGATGCCTTTGTGTAAGACTTGAAGTTCTCAACCTAACTCATAGGATTTGAGAATGAAGCCACCAGGGAATTGAAATTGATAGAACCTTGGATTGTTTTCCATCACAATAACACCTAATACAGTGTCACCTAGTTTTTCCAATGATGCCTTTGTGTAAGACATGAAGTTTTCAGCCTAACTCATAGGTTTCTGGAATGAAGCCACCAAGGAAATGAAATTGACATACCCTTGGATCGATTTTTATCACAATAAGACCTAATACAATGTCACCTAGTTTTTTCAATGATACCTTTGTGTAAGACTTGTTTTCAGCACGTATAGGCCTAGCTAAAACACTAACAAGGAATTAAAATGAAAATTGATGTAGAGTGGTATTAGGATTAGTTACCTATCAATAAGTCACAGTGGTGCACGTCTTTTAAATGCATATTAAACTATACAAAGTGGAAAGTAGTTAATCACAACTTGTGGGAGCTAAAGGAAGATAGCAAGCACATCTAAGAAAAGCATTTTCCTTAGCAAGTGAAAAAGAGATCATGGATATCTACTATGGAATATGCCTTGAAAATTTAGCTGACCTAAGTAAAGGAATTCGTTCTACTAAGAAATATGCCTTGAAAATTTGTTTGACCTATGTAAAGGAATTAGTAAGAAATCTTAGATACCTTCTTATTTGATAGTCACATTACCACTAGTTTAGTCTTTTTTTAATTATTTTTTTTAATCTTCTTGGAAACAATAACTATGTTGCTTTTAGTTATGTTTGAGGTCAATCAATCTTTTTGTCAATTTAATCTCTTTCGATCTTTGGTTGCAAGACTCTTGTAGTGCCTTTTTGAAGCTTTTTATGGGTACTAACCATAGTCGCCTTTCAGTTCAATTCTCTTCCCTTCTCCTAACTCTCAACAGTAGCAAAACACTCGACAATATGTCACTTCCTTTTTCCACCTAATTACCCAAACTCATTGAAATTTTAAGTAGCACTCTAGCAAAATAAAAAGCATGTGAGGAAACTCAAATATCACCATCACAATGTATCTCCATTCTACATAACTGATAAGTATTGTTATACCTTCAAAAGTAGCATTTTCAGGGGGCTAATCCTCACAAGCTCCATTCACTTTAGTATAATCCCTACAAATATTTGTTAAAGTTGTGAAAAAATGGTTTCAAGCTTGAGGTGTCTTCACAACTTTGTATTCATCTAGTAGTTAATGTATCCTAGTAAAATCTTTATGAACCCTCCCAATGTGAAGAAGAGTCCCTATCCTCTATCTAGTGGACAATGTGCTTAATTTCCAATCATTGCTTCTATATGATATAATGCTTGCTTCTATATGATATAATGTTTGCTTCATATGATATAATGTTGGCCATCTCCAATGTCATGGCATCATCACCACTTATTTGTTTCATGACATCATCGCCACTTACCTAGTTAGCCACATGGATAAGCTTCCCACATAGGAAAAGTGGTGTTTAAAAGATGAATTCCTTATTTGTGTTCTGTTCAGATTCACAATGATAATAAGCATTGAAACATTAAAAAAATAAAAATAAAAATTGATAAGGTCAATGAACATTTACATAAGGAAGTGGTACAATAATTAAAAAGAATTAATTAATTAGATTTCTATAAATTCATTTATAAAAAGATTAAAAAATAAGAATATCAATTAAATTCTAATAAATAATTTTATATTAATCTGTTTATATTATTAATAAAGTTATTACTTTCTCACCACGGGTAGAATAGATCTTTATGGGTTGTATTGTTGACTCACTTTGTGATGTGAAGTTCACGGTAAGTCAAACTTGATGTAATATTATCAAAATAAATATAAACAATGTCAAACTTCATTTTCTCAATTTTTATTTACATTCCTAAATACAATTTCACATCCTCTCAAATTTCTATTTACATTCCTAAATACAATTTCTCATCCTCAATTTTGTATTTACATTCCTAAATACAATTTCTCTTATTCTCATACTAATATTTACATTGCTTAGTACAATTTCTCTTATTTGCATCAAGGATATTAAGTGAAGAATTTTTACATCCTCTCAATTTTGTATTTACATTCCCAAATACAATTTCTCTTTTTCTTGGGTAGTATTTACATTCCTTAATACAATTTCTCTTATTTTCATGCTACTATTCAATGTTTTGCATCAAGGAAATTAAGTGTTTTGTATGAAGAATGTTTACTACTTTTTACACAATATGAGCATTTTTGGGATGTGGATCTATGATGCGTAGGAGATTAAGAAATAAGTGATTGGAGATTTTCAGAGTTGATCATTTTTGGGATGTAGCTCTATGATATGTAAGAGATTAAGAAATAAGTTATTGGAGATTTCCAGAATTATTTATATTGTTATTAAAGATTTCTAAAATAAAACTATATCCAATATTTAAAATAATAACTCTATCCATCATCAAATTCCAAAAAACTCTTCCACATTTGTCCCTTTATTTACTGTCCAAGAAATTACTTTCTTCGTTACATGGCCATCCGTTATAACTCACGAAATCACGTTTGAGCAGACCTATTAATGTCTATATCAGATTTCGTATCCACCTCAACCCATTTCTTGTTCAGATTTCATATCCACATGCAATCGTTTCTTGTGAGGTAAATTAGCCTACGAGGAAACTTACGTAATCTACAAACAACAAACGTGCTACAAAAATTTAAGCGGGAGTATGACAAGCAGCGTCAATTTTTTTAAGGGAAAATTAAAGTGGGAGTATGACATTCATCACATTAACTATTCAAACTAATTAATGAAAATCATCTGTTAAATTGGCTGCATAAACAATTATCGTTGTGGTTTATATGTGTTGAAGAAGATTTTGATACTCTCATATGGTTTTCTATTCATATACGATGCACTCCAATTTTGCGTACAGGGAGTTGAGTTTGGAAGCGACAACAAGGTTGCATTTCCTTTGATATCAGGTTTTTCTCTTTAAATTGTCTGAGGTATGGTTTTCTTCTAGTAATCTAAATGTTTGTTATTTACTTGGTTTTCTTCTAGTAATCTAAATGTTTGTTATTTACTTGAAACTTATTGCTTCTGGAAATATGCAACATTTTTTTTATATTATTAAGTTTATTTTTTTTATAGTATTTGCTTTTTTTTGATAAAATAATAAAATAAAGATTTCCAGAAAGTCTAACCATAGTATTTTCAGTGGTCTTTTCCATAGTATTTGCTTTTGTTTTTTGACAAAATAATAAAATAAAGGCTTATAGAAAGTCCATCAAACCTATAGGGGAGAGGAGCAAAGCATTTGGACATTGAGAATTTGTTTATTTTTTTTTTGAACTTAGCATAGCCCGTTCCAATTTGATCCCTAGACGAAACCTGCGGTAGTCGGTAATCTTTGTTGAGTAGATCCATCCAAAATTCACAACATGCCATTTTCTGTGTTACTTGTATAAGCATGTATCATTTTTACATTAATATAAACAAACGACTACATTTTTTTTCTCAAATCCTTTTGTGTTTGGTGTTTTGGGTCCGAACATTTTAGGACACAATATCTATCGGGTTGAAGCATTTTAGGACACAATAATGTGTCAGATCCACTGAAAATTTTACAGTTTGGGATCTTCCAGTGGTAGCAGAACCGTGCATTTTACCAGCCTAACGATTCTTGTCAGTGAATCAGATCTTTATTCGCAGGATTGAAATTTTTTTGTCGTAACTTCAGTGGGATTTCTTTTCGCCTAAACGGACATTTTCCCATTTTCTCATCTTCAGCGATACCAAGTGTCACCCTAGATTGTTCAATTATTAATTTTATTATTTTTAAATGATTCGTACGGATCAGATCTAAGACTATCATACGGGATCTGTAGTCCATTGTCGAGATTGAGCCCATCACAGATCTGGGGGATCACATCAATTACGAAGAGGAGGTCAAATCTACTGTAAATTTGAGGCAGAGTTTGGTCAATGTGGATGTCGATTTCTAGTTGTGAAATTATCATTTTCTGGCAATAGTTTTGATCATTGTTGTCGATTGCCACCATAAAGCTAAGCTGCTCATGCAACTTAATTTAGGGATCCATTGCCACCATTAAGTAGAAGCCAGATTATGGTGTGCATGCGTTTGAACAACACTGAGAATGGCCAAAATCATTGAAGCGACCATGAAATGTTGATCTGCGGGTGCGAGTACCACGAAGGTTAGCGTGATCACCAGAGAAAGACGAAGTCTAATAGCATGTGGATTTTGTGCGAGGTACGCTGAGTAATTTATATTGTTGGAGCAATCTGGCCAGTGGGTGTCGGTTTGAGACAAAACATGTGCATGGGATTGTTATCATGGCAGTCGATTGGAGCTTGTGCGAGCTAGATCGGTTAGAGGATAGAAAACAAGAAGTTGGACCAAGCAAGTGCGTGAATCAGCCTATGCATCGCAAAAACCGATTGCAGATACTTGTGTAGAGAACCCGAGTACAACTCCTGTAACATGGATACGTTGTGCGGACCTGGTCATTGAGCAGGTGTACCCTAGAAAAGAACGAGTTACTGGGTGTTGAAGGGAAAAGCCATCCAAAACATCTGGCTGAGTAACCTATGCATTCACGGACATATCAATCAGGTGTCCGGCAGAGATCCACGGACAGTGCTGGAGATAGTAATTCCAGGGAGGATCGATCAGCCAAATCACTGTAGGACCCAGGATTTTCCATACCGCAGGAGAATGGGTCAATTGTGGCAGAGTTAGCTGATATATTTTGCAATTTGTGGAAATGAAATTAAAACACAGGGTCGAGGGTCATTCATACATTAGCTTTCCAAGGCTGAAGGGCCATACACTGATTGCACTGTCGTGAAGCACTATACATTCATAGCACATGGGCTCGAGGGAGGGACGCATGAGAATCACAACGGCCAAGCCATCCGTTGTTTGGTAACAGAGGTCGTGGGCCGTAGGCTGAGACCTGAGGTCGCATCCGTCGAACAAGGTCAACCAACTATTGGCAGGCCGTGGGTAGTGGATGTATCGACAGGGGAAAGTGCGGACCAAAAGGATCGGGCCACCAATTCTTGTAATTTCCATCCATGAAAATAAAATTAAAGTTGCCCTATACATATGCGAGGCCTAGCTGCCCGAATGCCAAAGACCTGATGTGATTAGCAAAGAATGGGCCAAATTTCTCAATCTGTGCATTGTGCAGAATAAAATCGATGCAGCAAGAGGTGGATATGAAGTGAAAATTGCACGTGGCCAATCTACCAAGTTGGGGCTGAATTAAAGTACTATAATTTTCTCATTAAAATTTCAGAAAAGTTGAGCCATTATTGGTGGCCGAATCTCCCGGATTCGTGGTTAAGTTATCGCCAGATCAACTTGTTGTTGGGTTCAGAAATTTATTAAAATCAACTTTGTCATATACAATAAAAGAGTTCTTATGATCTGGAGGTGGATCATGAGCGAAATTGTGGAAGAGGCCAACTCATCTACATAAAAGTAGGCCAAAATTTGTAACGTCCAGCACTGTATTTTTCTAAGGGGCTGAGAAGTTGCCATAATCAAGGGCCGAGGGTGTGTGGATTGAAGGCTAAGTTATTTAGCCTAAACCAAGTTCCATCTTGTTGTCATGGTGTAATGCACTGCTTCCTTCAATTCAAATGAGGTTAAGCGTCAGTTAAGATTTGAAATTTTTTCTCTGTCAGATATAACAAGGTGTTGAAATTGTGATCACATACAAAACGAAGATTCGAAGCCTCCCTCATCAAAGACATGTTATTATTTTTGCAAGATAAAGGATCTATTTCCGCAAAATATTCCACCAGCTATTGCAGGAATTGATTCTGCAGAAAGTGTCTTCCATCGGGTTATTATTTTTATTGAAATAAATTGTTTCTCCGCTTAATTTCTCAAAAGATGTGAATTGATTTTATTGAAGAAATTTTGGAAGAGAAGGAAGGAAATCCATTGTTGCCAAGCCATAATGTAATCACTTTACTTTTGGAAACACCTCAAGAATCAACATAGTAATACATCTGCTAGTACTCTGGGCTGCAAAACTTTTGTGGATAAAAAATGACAACAACTTACAGATCAAAAGCAAGAGTTAAACAACAAGCCTTTCTCTTGGAAGGTCCATGCTATCCGTCAACGTTCAAAGAATATCTGGAAGGAAGATGTAAGAAGCAAGTGTCTCTTTGAACTTGGATCCAAAGTGCAGAGTACAAAGTTAGAAGATGTCTTTCTATTGTTGGACACCTTATACATGGCTTTGTGACTCACAGAGCAATCAGATTGAAAAGGTTAGACTCACGGTTGCCTCTTGTCTCAGTAAAGTCCTAGTATTAACAACATTGCTACCGCCTACAATGATGACACCAGCAGAAGGATTTTTCGGCTGATGGTAGAAGCCGTCCAAGGGTTGGACAATGTCACGCTTATTACATTTTTTCGAAGGTGCAAAATTTTAGAACACATGGCAAAATTCAAATTTGGTATACGTATGTTGGATATAGAATGTGATGACTTAATCCTTCAAATGCTCCAATACTTTTGCACCAACATTACAACATCTCATCCAAACTTTGTCAAAACAGGCATGCAAGAGATCATGTCCTTGATCTTGGGAGAAGATAAGGTCATCTACAAACAACTGAGATCCAAATTGTTGGCCATTTGGAGGAAGGAGCTAATTGTATCGCATGTTTCCTATGAACTAGTTGGGGGATTGGTCAAACAAAATATCAAACTATTTAGGAAGAAGTTGACAAAAGAGGAACTAACAAGGATTTATGTTGACAACAAGAATGAACTAAGAAGGAAAGGTCTATGCTTTGTATGCAAGGGAACTTGGGCAGTTTACCACTCATGCTCAAATGTCATGAAGGGGATAATAGGAATAGAACAGGATTCCTCTACTATAGTTGATTCATTGATTTGCAGGAGAACATCAATGGAGGATACAATTAGTTAATTAAAAGTTCACCTCAACAACAAAATGTTCTATGAGCACAAAAGACCAAGGAAACGACATTCAAGGAGACTTGCGGGGTGAATCAGTAATGATGGACCAACATCATGAACACTTAGAGGTGCATGGGTACAACATACATGATGAGCACTTAGGATAACATAAGGATGAACCACAGATTGTTTCCACAAGTGGAGAAGGCTATGGAGAATACATGCAAGGAGACTTCAATGGAGAACCAGTAGTAGTGAACTAGCATGATGAGCATAAAAATGAAGGGGAGCATAACACATAGTATGCAGGATGAGCCATTTCCAGAGATACTGTCAAAATCTCAAGTTGTAGGTGTGGCAGTTGAGCATCAAGTGTAGGCAGATACAAAGGCATATAATAAGACACCAGAATTTTGAAGAGAAGACTTCTAGGGAAATATTGAGCATTTTAAGACAGATCTTATGGCATTGAAGCAGAAAATCGAGTCAGTCCGAGGTGTTGTCTTACAGTAGAATAGGGAAATTGAGGAACTCATAGGAGTATGCTCCAAATCAACGACCATGTTGTATAGTGTTAAGGAACAACTGAAGTCCATCTCAAGGAAACCAAATTAATATACTTGGGAGTTGCAGAGCAACCCTCTTTAGGGATACATCGATATGGCTTGTAACTCTATCAGCCTACCTTTGTGAATTGGATAAAGGAGGGAATTTTTTCCCAGATGGATATTATGGGAGCCCTCGATATGGTTTTTACTGGTGGACCAAGGCCAAGCAATGATTCGCCAACTTAGGAGTATCCCAATTAGAATCTGACTAGTGCAACATCAACATGGTGGGAGTGTTCCTTGCATATGGACTCAAAAGGATTTATGAGTTGGCACCTGATGAATCTTGAGAAGACATTCATAGCCATGGACATAATGCAGTTCGAGCCATGGCTCATGAGCTATGAAGTTGGGTTCTGGTGGCATTGGGATCCAAGAGGTTTTGTTAATAGCAAGTGGAGTGAACAAATAGATTGGGATCCAGGGGAGAGTACACACACCACTCATGGAATGTGGTCTCAAAGGTTGATCTGGGATTCAGGCATTGAAAGATCTATCCTTGATTGGATGATACACTGGCATATTGTGATGATTCAGTGGTTCATATGAGACCCTGATATTGTGATGTGTATGCTTCAAGCAACCTTACTGATAGATAGGTGTGAATTGCTTGAGGGAAAGCAATATCGAGGTGGGAGGGTTTGTAATATTATTTTTTTCTGATATGGTCAAGATGGAAGATATTTAACCATGGTATTTGTCGTGGTATTTTCCCATGGTATTTGCCTTCGTTTTTTGAGAAAATAATAATATAAAGGCTTCTAGAGAGTCCATCAAGCCTATAAAAGGGGAGAAGAGCAAGACATTTGGACATCAGGGAGTTTGTCTATCTTGTTGTGTTTCTTGAGAGCTTAGCATGGTTAGTTCCAGTTTGATCCCAAGACAAAAACCTTGCAGTGATCTTTGTTGGGTGGATCTATCCAGGATTCACAAGAGTGCTTCAATATTTTAGCTTAGTCATTTGATGGGCAGTCATCGGGGCTTCAATGTTACTTATAAGAGCATGTATCATTTCTACATTATTAATATAAATAAGTGGTTTAATTTTTCTTTCTCAAATCCCTTTATGTTCTGTGTTCTGGGTTGAAGCAGTTTTAGGACACAATGTGCCAGATCTATTCAAAATTTTACCATTTGAGATCTTACAAAATATGTTTGCCATTTTTTTTTAGGTATCCCACAGATCTTATCATCTTGTGAGCTTTAAAGTTTAACGAAGATTCCCTATATTAAAAAATTTTATAGATAACCGTAAATTGCATATTAAAATATTTGTAGTTGCTAAAAATAATAAAAATGGTAAATCCCATATTAAAGTACCTTAGAAAGTATTAAATTTTAGTTTTAAAAAATTGCAACAAATCTAGTTTACCAATTAATTTTAACTTTTTCCTTTTTACATTTACCAATTGTATGTTGATAGGGTGGAAAATTTATTCTATTGAACATAGAATTTTGAGTCAATGTAGTGGCAAAAAAAGTCAAAACTTGGATGAAATTTTTGAAAGTTTTGAATATAATGGTGGTTCATTTAAATATTTCAAAATTTTGAAAAATTAATATGATTATATTTATAGATATATATCCGATCATGAAGCAATAATTTTGGAATGACTAGATGGTTTGGAGGGCTATATCTAAAATGAGACAAATTAACTCCATATGGGATATTGAAGTTGAAACATGGCACATTATTTCATCCCCCAAGGAGATGAAAGAGGGGGCATTTTTTTTTTCAAAAATCATTTCCAAGATAGGGAGGAGGATCACATGGTAGAAAAGATCGAATTCATCAATAAATGTCCTAACTAGCTTAATGAGGATGATTCAACTATAATGGATAAGCAGATCTCTGATGAGGAGCTACATCAATCTCTCAAGGAGATGACTAAGGATAATAGCCATGGGCCTGATGGTTGGTCATGCGATTTCTTCCTCCACTTCTTTGAACTGATGGGGTTGGATTTTGTGTGGATGGAGGAAGCCGTCCAAAAATCTTGGCGTATTTCAGGTGCTATCAACTCGACCTTCCTTAATCTCATCCCCAAGAAATCTAACTCTAATTCATTTTCAGATTATAGGCCTATCTATTTATGCAATTCCATCTTACAAAATGATGTCTAAGCTCATTGTTAACTGGGTGATCTAGGTGGCTCCAGAAATAGAATTAGCCTTGAAAAAGCTCAAAAATCAAAGTTATCAAATTGAAATGAAACTAGGACCAATTATATGCTCAAGATATCGTCGATCAAAGTTCTAGTCAAACTAGGCCACGTGGCAGTCACTAACGAAGCAATAATTTGGCAAAGGGACGACGCATGGAAAAAGACAGTTAGAAAGGGCTAATTTGTCACCTCCTTAATTCATCCAGTAACCCTTAAAATCCAGTAGAAAATGTTTAACCATATTGTTATTAAAAATCAATATATATATATATATATATATATTTGGGGTGGTGGCTTGCCACCCCTCAACGGTCCAATGACAATGTTGTATTATCTATAAAACAAAATGTAAATAATAAATGGGTAGAGGCTACAGGTACTGTGGACCCCACCCTACTGTGTATTGGCTACCCAATAGGGAGCCAACTAGGGTCAAAACTGTTCGACCTATGTGGGTCACCCTCCAACAGGCGACTTCAAATAATAAACTACCAACCAAGCAGCGTAACCCTCAGGGTAATCCCCAACAATGTCAACTATTTAATAAAATAACAAACTATATATGGTTGCAACAAGTTTTGAACCTAACTCGTCCCCATGATAATCACCACCACTTGCTAACGAGCCAACAACTCGTTTGTTGGAAGGTTCGCCCATGTTTTGTATATAATCCTCATTCATTTTCCAATGGAGTGGGGGAGGTGACGTAATCGGGACAAAGAAGAAAGTTGTGCAGGCAGAACTATGAGTTCCCAAGCTAGAACTCTGCCCAGGCGGGCATGGAAACCGAGAAAGATTTGAAAGAATATTGCAAGAATATTCTGCAAGGAATCTTGAGGAAATCTAAAGGTTCCTTGGAGCTCGAGAGGTCACTTGCTGAGAATATGGTCAAGCTTATAGCCATTTGACATGATTTCGCACCACGAATCTGATCGTTTTTGCATCTAAGCTTTGTATTTTCTATCCATGACAAAAATTGGAGGTATAAGGGTCATTTATGTAAATTTGATTGTCATTCATTTCTTTGCTCCCATTTAATGAAAGAAGGCCTCCCCACTTTGAGCAGGGCCTGAAGACGTAGCCCACCTTGGGTGGACTTCGTAGTCAAATCTTTTGTGTGCCTTTAATCTTATGGTTGATTTATGATTTCCAGTTCTTTTCATGTGTTTAAGTTACTTGGTTACATGCTCTTTTATATGCAATTCTATATGCATCCTTGAAGTTAAAAATATGTGGATCATCGAGTCAAAAAGATCATTTCCCCACACATCATGTTGGAGTAGTTCAGTTGTTTGTCTAATGGGAGAATTTAGGACGTTGTAGCAATTGCACAAGAGTGCATTCACTCGATTAAATCCAGGAAACATAAATCATGTCTTATGAAAATAGACCTAATCTAGGCATATGACAATGTTGATTGAGAATTCATATCTATGATTCTATACAAATTTGGTTTTAAACATAGGCATGTTTCTTAGATAATGGTATCGTTGCTCAGATGGGACCATAAATGGATTTTTATGGGGGCAGGTTAATTATGGTGAGAGAAGCTTTTCAAGGGCTTTTAGTGCTCTACATGCATATATTCCAAATTCCCCAAGCCATAATAAAAAAGATTGAGTCTATCATGGAAAACTTTATTCTGTCTAGATTCGATTCCAAGAGAAAGATCCCACTATTTGGACTTAATCTCATTTCTAGACCAGTTAAAAATGGTGGCTTTGGCATCGTGAGCATAAAAAGTTTTAATCAGGCTCCCCTGATGCCCAGCCTATGACGCATCTTTAGAGAGCATGGCCTCTGACAGTCTATTATGATGGCTAAATACATTCCTCAAGGAGATTTGGAGGAGTGGACCCAAGTAGGATCTCCATCGAGGTCTTTCATTTCAGTCAAATGGTGGAGCTTAAGGTCAATGATCCCTTGGTTATGTAGCAACCTTCTCCAGGTTGTCGAGGATGGGTAGAGAGTACAAGTGGGATTGGATGCAATTAAAGGCATGCATGGATGTCATCTCCTATCGGTTCCTTTAGTCAAATTTCTCAATCAGGAGAGGTTCAACAGTTTGGCTAGCATTAGGAGGGGACATCAATTGCCTCTATCTATTGTTACTTGGCCTCATGCTCGAGACATTGGCATCCATATATTCCTATAGGCCAAATGGGAATCATATCGAGGTAATCTCGGCTATGTTGGTATTCTATGGACTCCATGTCTGTATAGACTTGTGTGGGGCGGACATTTGTTTGATGGCATAATCGTTGTTTCAGAATCATACGAGCATATCATTTCTTACTCTCAACCCCTCCCTTTTGCTGAGCTGATTGATAGGCTGCAAGGTTGGGAGGTGCCTCTTAATATTTTATGCTTTACATGGTTAATTCTCCACAACTGCATTCTCACATGGGACACCCTTCTAAAGAAGGGATTTATTGGGCCTGGTAGATGTTCCCTCTATATGGCAGTGGCAAAGGATTGCCTCCATCTTTTTGTTCTTTGCCCCTTCGCAAGGGACATTTGGAAGCGGGTGATTTCTCTTATGGGCTTATAGATTGTAGCTAAAATGTCCTCGGTGGTTGATTGGATATGCTCTTGTGAACCCCAAAATCAGGCTTATAGATTTGTTCCTCTCTATATTTTATGGGGTATTTGGCATGCACGTAATCAATATATATTTGAAGGTTCATCCCCCAATGCACTACTGAATTCCCTCCATGTCATAACACTTTTTACGGAGATTGGACCATGGGTCTCCAAGGGTTTCCCTCAGACTGTAATTTTATTTTATCTGGATAATATTAATCCTATTTGTTATTTTGATGGGACTTCTACTGGAGGGCGACATGGGTGTGGTGTGACACTTCATATAGACCATGCTATATCTTTTTGCTTTTGATGGTTTGGCAGCCTAGGTGACAATTGTCGAGCCAAGATGTTGGCCTTATGGGGTGCTTTACACGTGGTTCAATGGCTTTGTTTTGATAGCATTCGGGTGGTCAGGGACTCCCTTTCCACTATCCGATGGATCCAAGATAGTTTCGTTGTTTAGGTTCCAAATCTTCTCAATTGGATGCAGTGCATTTTTGTCTTTAAGGCTCTTTTCTCGGAGGTCACCTTTCAACACATTTAAAGAGAACATAACATTGAATCTGATTCCCTCACAAAACATAATCTCTCTCTTCAGCCCGACTATATGCACTTTGAACAAGTTCTGGAAGGTTCTATACAAAGCCAGGTTTTTTTTTGTAATATTATGAAGTTCTCGGTCTCTACTGGGGATTCGGGCCCTCGGGAGGTTTACTTAGTGGATTCCATTGTCTCCTTGTTCTCCCTCTCTTTTTTTCTTTTCTTTATTTTCCACAATTGGCAGTATGTGCATCTGGTACATTTTCCTTTATGATGCAATTGGAGTCTTAATTGTGTCTTGGCTAGCCGAGAGTATAATAGGATCAATCGATGATCTATCTGGAGAGCTTTCTCTCTTTGAGCAATCAGAGATCATCATCTGCCTTGTTTTTGTTGTCATTTCTCTGGGTAAGTCTTTGGTCATGTCCATATTCTCTCTTGAGCAGTCAGATTTTTTTTTGCTGTATTTTTGTCATTAATATGCAGAGTAAGTTGTTGGTTAGTCGCAAGATATTGATATGAACTATTGTCTTCAGTAGGAAGTGAACAAGATGTAAGCAGATATAAAACGTTTTATTAATGAAAATGTTCTGTTTTTTTTTGCTTGGGAAAATATATTCTCAATTTTCCCTTAAAAATAATAGGTAGAAGTATATATATTCTAGATTGATCTTTTGGTTTTTTTTTTGAGTATTGGGTTTTTCGCCATTGAATTTTAATTGGTAATTATGCTTTGCTTATCTGTTTTGCAATCAATGTACATGGATTTTGTATGATTTCTCCAATTTAACTTGTGTCACATTTTATGCTGGCCGGTTCCTCCACAGGGATTTATGTTGGGGATAATCACGTGGTCCATTTTACAAGAGGGTCAGACCAAGAACCGGGAGTCGGGGCCAGTTTAATTAATTCATTCGTCTCCAGTTCAATACCAAAACAACATCTGAGCTGTACGAATCCAACTGGCAACTGCGGCTTCCAAAATGGAAATAATGGAGTAATCCGTTCTTGTTTGGATTGCTTTGTCGAGGGAGGAGATGTGCATAGATTTGAGTATGGTGTTAGTGTAGCTGTATTTTTCGCACAAGCCCGCGGAGGAACGTGCACATTTGCACAATCGGATCCCCCAGAAACAGTGATTCACCGTGCAGAGTACCTGCTTCAAAATGGGTTTGCAAACTACGATGTAATATCGATGAATTGTGAGGACTTCGCAATATACTGCAAGACAGGATTCATTGTTGAAAGTCATGACTCGGGAAGTGGGCAAGTAGCAGTACTGCGCGCTTTAATGCGTGCTGCTCGTTATTGTTTAACTTCAAAGTACGTGTACAGAGTTATATTTGTCGCTGATCCAGTAGTCGTGGCCTTCGGGACGGCTGTAAATTTTGCTAGAGGGAGATATAAAGGAGATATTGGTGTTCGCGATGATAAAATTAAGGTGCCAGTGGAGCATTTGGCTGGCTTCAATTGGTAGTAAGCCTCGAGTGGCTGGTAGTTCCACATCTCAAGCAATAAGCAGGGAAAGGAGCTCCATTAACGGCACAGAATCTCTCAATAGTGCAACGCCCAATTCGTAAGTAACATGATGGTTTATAGTTGACCAGTCCTTCATGAAAGTAAAATTTTCGAGTGGTAACAGTCTTCAAATATAAGGATAAATTGTGTTGGGATTTAAACAAATTGAAGGTTTTATTTGGTCATGTAGCAGGTTCTGGATTGGTTTGTGTCTGAGAAGTTTCAGGTCATAAGTGGTGATATTAGATCGTCTGTGACCTAATTGTGTTTAATGAGTTGAAACTTAGTGGTATATGCTAGATGGGGTTGTGTCATAATAAGATCAAAATGTATGCAATTGATTTCAGAGGAGTAGATTGTTAATAGATCTGTGGAATGTGTTATAAGTTGCGGAAGTAATATGTCCAAAGTCATTGAGGGCGATCTAAATATATGCACATGTTTGCCCTTTGATGTGTTGATAAATTCATATATAAGGTTTCAAATATATTTGTTTGTTTCTATGGCGTTGGATTAATTGATGTATATATCAGATGTGATTTAATATATGTATTTGGTTGTTTTTAATGTGTTGGATTAATTAATGCATGTGCTTTAATGATATTTTTCATACTAAATGTATAATTGATATATGGATTTGGTTGTTTTAAAGGGTTGGTTTAATTAATGCATATGGTTTAATGATATCTCCTTGATATTAATGTATAATTGATATGGCTTTTCAAAAATTAAGATTATATATATATATATATATATATATATATATATATATATATAATAGTTTAATGTATTGATTTATTGTTGGAGTAAATGTGCATGGTTTCCAAAAGATATTGGAAATTTAAAAATAAATATTAATTTAGGTTTATAGAACAAATATTTATTTAAAATGTTTTGATTAATTCATAGGTAAATAAACGAGAGTTATAAAATTTAAATTGTTTTGATTAATAAAATATTAATAGTAAACTTTATTAAATTTGTTTTGATTGTTTATGTCAAAGGAGAAGGTTAAATTTATTTCATCTATTTTATAATGTAAAATTAAGTAAAATAATAATAACTATGGTTAGATATATTTCTACCCCATTGGGGTGTTATATGGTGATTTAAATGGGGTTGGTTTAACTCGCTTTCTCTTTGTCATCCTTCGTGCATGTTATACAAGGAGGGAGGCATAGTGTGAGGGCCTCGAGTTGGCGAGCACCCAAGAGAGTCAAAAAACTGACGACCTAAGTTAAAGGTGTGTGCGCACGCCCAAGATATGAGACAACATTAGTTCGTTTAAAAGCAACTTAGGTAGAAGCATTCGGTTAAATGGCTACGTGGAGGTGGACATTTAGTTATGTGTGACTCCACTGTCATTTAAAAGGCACACATGGGTGTAGCAGTCGACTAAGTGCGAAGAATGGGTGAACGCATGTGGCGGGCTCGACGTGATGGGCAGGTGCCTCCCCAACAAGAGGAGCAACTGAAGTGCGAAGTGAAAATTGTGAACTTTTTTAAATTGCACATTACTAAATTATAATTGATTGGGAAAACTTATATTTGGGAGTTTCCCCTTTTTATGATATGTGTGTACATTGTTTAGTTATATTAATTTCTGTTGCATATGAAGATTAACAAATGAAAGATAAATGAAATGATTTCCACCGCATGATAACACAATGGATAATTGGTTAAGTGTTGAATAAGCATAGCTCGTGAACTCAAGTAGTGGTGAAACGAAAAAGCTAGGTGGTGCCACACCTGCCTATGTGTGGTTGAAAGACACCATTAGCATAGGGGCGTGACACCTAGGCTCCTTGGTAAGATTTTGGTATACGCATCCATGACATCTATGAACTCTCCATGACGTCCTTCATCCCTGGTTGGTGGCTTGAGCTTTGCTTCCTCCATCACTTCCTTCTACTCCTCTATTATCCCATCCTTATTTAAGTTCCCCCCCTTCATTGTGAACATTTTTAGAGGGAGATGGTATGGTCCTAAGTTCGATGTTAGTGTTATATTATCTCTCTTTCATGTTCAACTCAGGAAAATCCCCTATCATTCCAACACTGGTCCATGTGACATCTTAACGCTTTTCGTAGCCATGACACATCAAAGAGATCATTGTCAGCTTCAAATTAGCAGTCATGGAGCTTCAGGTGGATCGAAGGCACAACTTCAAGTAGAAGCTTCAACCCATAGCTTTCATGCCTATACACCCCCAACCATACATGAGGAAATTTGCCTTGTGGAGGAAGAAATTTGGCATGAAATGCAAGTCACTCTCGATTCAGATGTCATGGCTCTTTAAGCGTGTCCTTTTAAATGCTTTAGATATAACTTCCATTAGGAGATTGTTTTTCATTAAAATTTGATCATATATTAAAAATAAACAAACATTTGAAGGTAAGGGTTATTTTCAAAGTTCATTACGTGGGAAAATTGTGTTTAATAGTTTGAAGTTTTCTTAACATTTTACTGAACTTTCAAATGTTTTACCTTACCAACGATGAAAGCCATTTTTTTTAGGATAGGGCATTAGAATGGAAAGGAATGTATCAATAGACATGTACATGTTTCCCATATCATTTCAGATTGAATAATTTGATAGATAGATTAGGAGCTTCAAAGAATATAATGTTTGGATTATAATTTCTTTTATAGGAATGACGAAATTGATTTTGATTTTAAATTGGATGGTAAGAAAGTATGAAATACATTTTCTACACTAATTTATAAGAGAAGGGTGTAAATAAATTAAAAAATGGATTGCAACAAATAAACAAAATATAAAATATACATAATTTTTTCTTAGAAAACATTTTTGGAATAAAACCTCATGTTTTGAAGTACAATCCATGTATTACTCAACAATTAGATTAGATGGTTACAATATAATGTTTTTTCTCTCAACAAAAGTGTTTAATAATATCAAATCTTTAAATAAATTTTGGCATTTTCCCACTTGTCATATAACTAGCAAAGGCACAATGGAGAATACATTAATATACAAGCTAATTGCTAAGGTCCATAAGTCCCATCAACCCACAACACCACTTTCATGTACGTTTGTTCATTGGTCTCATCACAACATTTTGTAAGCTTTCTATTTCTCTAGTATCACCTTTCCATCCTCTACTATGCCCTTTGGTGAAATGTTACTATATATCTATTCTTTGTCTTTGCATGAATGGTTGGGTTCTTAGCTAGAGAAATGGCACTAATACTATCACATTGAATTGTAATAGGTATCTAACTTAGCCCTACTTTTGAACATAGTTCCATTATCGAATTGGCCTCCTTAAAATTGTGATTAGATTTCATATACTTTTACTCTATAATGGACAAAGTTGAAACAACTTTATACTTTCTCATCCAACTCACTACTCCAACAAATAACCAAGGCATGTTTCCACTCATATATCTTCTTTTATCAACATCCATTACACAATAAAATTCCACATAATGTTACATATTCACTAAGCATGTATCCCCTAAAACTTCATTATGATAGAAAATGGAATATTCAAAGGTACTTCACAAATTTAACTGAAGGCCCTCTTCACTACAACCAAATGTCTACGTCTAGGATTAGCGATGAATTGACTTAAGACTCCCACTACTTGGGCAATGTATGGTCTAGTACATGCCATATCATAAATCAAACTACCATCTATACTGGCAAAAAGAGCATAACCCATATCCTCCATCTCTTTGGGCATTCTAGGAAATTACTTAATTGAAATCTTAGCAACCTACCATGCGAAATTTTATGGCACAAAGTTTACATATTTACTCTAGTTTAATTGAATGTAACACTCCCTTCCACCCAACTGTACCTTTCGGGTTGTGAAGGCATTACTTTATAATTAACCATACCTCTAAAGTCTCTTATGAATATGGGTTTACAAAAAAAAAAAATTCCTCTCCAAATTTTGCAGAATTAATATTTAATAGCACCATGGTGTATGACTCGTCGTGAGGTTTTGACAATATAAATTTTACCTCAAACTGATTCATGGATTGTGATTTATGCCTATTTGAAGTTTTAATAACTAAATTGTGCCAGATCAGCAAGGGTCCATCACGTGTGTTCCCAAATCTAATATCCAAAGGTACTTCACAAATACTTAAAGTCCCTCTTCATTGCAACATAATGTTTACATATAGGATTAGCCATGAATTGACTAAAGACACCCACTACTTGGTCAATGTATGATCTACTACATGCCATATCATAAATCAAACTACCAACTCTATTAAAAAAAGGAGCATAAGCCATATCCTCGATCTCTTTGGGTGTTGTAGGAAATTACTTAATTGAAATCTTAGTTCTCATATAAATGAGAATGCTTAATGGTTTGCAACCTACCATGTGAAATGTTGTGGCACAAAGTTTACATATTTACTCTAGATCAATCAAATGTGGCACTCCCTTCCACCCAATTATGCCTTTCGAGTTGTGGAAGTTGTTACTTTATAATTAGCCATACCTCGAAAGTGTATTATGAATATGGGTTTACAAAAAAATCCTTCTTATCTAAATTTCATGGAATTAATATTTAATATTACCATTGCATACATCTCATCGAGATATTTTTGGTGATATAAATTTTATCTCAATTTGATTCCTGGATTGAGATTTATGCCCATTTGAAGTTTTAACAACTAATTTTATGCCATGCTAGCATGGGTCCACCACGCGTGTTCCCAAATGGATCTACTACTTCACTCTAAACAGTCTCATGTTAGTCACGCATCTAACATGTCACTTACATGGCCAATTCAAGATATTCATGGCACTTTCCACCTCACCCTAGCTCATAGGTCCCATAGGGCCCAGTCCCTTCAATCTTCATTACTCTTATTAGTTAAATATGGTTTAGGGGAAATCGAAAGTGCATACAAGTATGAACTCTTGACACACCTCTGGAGCCCTAAAATCCTTGGATTACTTTTTAATCAAAATAAACATTTGGCTCCTCGCAAGCAGATCCCACACTAGAGATCGCTCCTACATTGAATTACCATGGAATTTTGGACCATTTGAAACTAGTACACTTTGAAGGTGCACATGTGATGATTGGGTGGATGTCCATATTTCGAGATACATTTGGTAGTCTTATATGCATCTCCCCCTGCCCCCCCATGCCCCTCCATATATATAGATGCAACTATCGTGAAGAATTTAAAGATATTACAACTTGAATACATGGTTCATTGAAGAACTATCCGACCCTTGATGCAAGTGCAAAATTTCTACTAAACTCACAAGGAAGAAACTTCAAGAGTTTAGACCAAAATTTCCTTAAAGTGGGATATTTCCCAGAGAACCAACTTTTTAGGATTGAAACCCACATCTAAGCATTGGTCCTTAAAGGAATTATGGTATGACCATAATAAGTTTGATGGCTGTAGAAATTTGCCTTATGTTTTATGCTAAAAAACTAAGAAATGGCTCCAACAACCCAATTTAACAAGGACTTCACATACCGTGTTTCCCTTGTGAAACCCTCGATATCTTGAAGCACCACACATGTCTACACTTAATCACACAAATGTTCTCTTTGTTTTTAATAAAAGTAACTATAAGATTTAATTGAATTGTTATACATAACACAACCCCTGCAAAAACTCATTATTATGAGAGGAAGTCCACAACCTTAAACAAGGTAGTGAATCATGATATTCATAACATATCAGATAACTAAAATTACATACTATAATAGGATAGCTAAGGCACATCAAGCAATCAGGAATACTCATGTTATTAAATTTTTATCTCATAGAAATAAAAAGAAACAAAAATATAGATAAGTTCCACATAACCATAATAACATTAAAGCAAAGCATTCCTCATAAACATATAGGAATATCAATAGTCCTCCACTATTATTTATAATTTGTACACTTTCATATCATGTACTAGACATTGTTTGTCATCCATGGTACAATTATATATACAAGTAAATACATTTATATCATTAGGTTGAATGCTCGAAAAATAAAGGAGGGACTTCAACTCTCCAACCAATCATAGGCTCGCTACACTGCAATATTTCTTGTAGTTGACCACCCTTGAGCTAGATTAAAAGTTTAAGGACTAATTTGTTCAAGGGAATTTCACACCAATATTCCATCAAACAGATAAAACAAGAGGATTTTGTTGTCCAAGTGGTTTATCAAATAGTCTATAGCAATGAGAACCATAATTACTCTAAACCTCACTAAAATTGATCATAGGGACTCAACGAAGGCTCAGTTGAAGTTCTACTCAATTCTAGGAGAATGATTTCACTAAATAGGTGGTTTATCAGCTAGATTTTCAAGGCAAGCGTTGTAAGACTCTAGAGCCCACTTTCCATGCTGTGTATCATCTTACTTAGAAGGAACCAAGTGGTTTATCAACTTCCTTAGCAAGCACTTAGTGGTTTATCATCCCCTTACAACAAGCACCTCAATGGCTCAGCTTGCCCATTGGTTTATCAACTTTCCAAAAATAACCCAAGAGGTTTTTCAGCTTACAATATTCACTTAGAGGTTTTTTGGATTATTCAACTAGGACTATTGAATCAAATCTCCACCAATCCTTCACTGGTTGACAACATAGACACAACGTTGGCTTCAATGGAATCAAAACGAACGGTGTCCCAATTATAGAACACTGGCTTCAAACATTTCTTCAATGGTTACAACTGCTCCAACACTTCTTTCATGTGATTATTCTCATGTTCCACTTCCTCGTCACTTGTCTTCTACTTTTTCCTTTGCATATTTCCCTCTTTCATTTCATGTATTCTCGTATCACCTCCCCTCCCCAAATATTCTCATTTTGCATGTTAACTTATTTTCCCATACATCCCACAAGAAAGGGAGTAACATGGGACTCATCCTCCACTCAAAGTCCCATACTCCAATTCACTATCTATTGTGTAGACCATTTTAATTCATAAGGGGGTAGTTAACATGGAAATAAATGAAGTGGATTGGGCTAATCACATCACAAGCAAGCTCCCCTCCTTAGATCTCTCAAACTATGTCCATTCCTTGAACTCAACCATAATTTTCCTTTTGTATAAATTTACATTAAAAAATTTATATAGTGATATTTACATGAGAGGCAACAAAAAGGGTTGTTACATCAAAGCCTTTTATTCACTCTATCTCTCCTGATCTCTATTGCTAAAATGCATTTTGTAGCCCCAAGTCATTCATATCAAATTGTGTTGAACATTGAGACTTTAAATCACAAATCATATTCTTAGTTATATCGAAAAATAACATATCATATACATATAGAATAATAACAAGGAAATGACCACATTTTTATTTCAATAGACATAATGATTTGATTTAGATTAAAAAAAAATCCTAATACAAAAGAATTAAACTTTTTCTCCCACATTATGCACTACAACAGAATAACAAATAGTGCCTAAAGAAAGGTCGAAATTTAATGTTTTTTATTTCACGAATTGGACTCCGTTTTCAGTGCAAATGGGGTACAAACAGGGATGTTTATCATAGCGCTATATTTTGTACCAAAAATAATGCCAGAAATATCACCTAGAATAGCGACAGAAAAATAGCACCAAAAATAGCATCGCGAATTACGCTGGTAATAGTGCCAGGAATTGTGCTGGAAATTGTGTCATAAATTGCGTTGGAAATATCTCCAGTCATAGCATCAGGAATAGCATTGATTTATCTCCATAATTAGTGCCAAGATTATCTTCCCATTGGCTTCTGGTTTGGCTTCCAGTTTTCCATCTAGTTTTGCCTCTAGTGCGGCTTCCAATTTTTCTTCCATTGTTGCTTCTTTTTTTGCTTCCAATTTTTTTTTCCAATTTTGCTTCTAGCTTTTCTTCCTGTTTTGTTTCTAGTGTGGCTTCCAATTTTTCTCCCATTGTTGCTTTTTCCCGCTTCCAAAAATCATTATTATTTTTCATACAGTTAAATTAATATGTTTTATTTCAATTTAATTAGTTAAATATATCATGTCTCTTAAATAAGTTATTCAGTAATTCATATGAATGCATTTGAAATATTTTATAGTATAGCATTTATAAAGTAATTTTCATGAAACAAAAAACTATACACATTAAAAACATCATTATACTTATTAAATCTCCATCAAAATAAAATCTACAACATCCAAAATATATAGAATAATAAGATAATTACTATAACAACATCATCATCAATAATTAAAACAAGTGAGTCAAATATCTATAATTTAAGTGAATTTGACAATATCCATGAAGAGCACTAAATCAAAATCATCATATGTAATAAATATGCTTCCAAATCATCAACCACTTTAAATATATAAAAATTAATGAGTCAATATTGATAATATCGTCATCATATATAACTAAAACAGGTGAAATTCGCATATACTAGTATATCAGTAACATGTGAAAATGATACACGTACAACAATCAACATAAGTCAAAATGATACATCATGCACAAATGATATAAACAAAAATAATAAATTACGAAAGAAAAAATGATACAAGTTAATATGATATGTCATGTCCAAATGATAATTCAAAATGATAGATATAAAAAATATACAACTCAATAATATGGTACTAGAGGCTGTGAAAATGATACATATCATAGTAACCATGAAAATTAACGTCATAACAATATATCAAAAATGATCCATGATGTAGTCTATATGATCATGAATGTCATTAACATAGTTACTGATCAAATGTGATCTATTACCTCAAAACGGGCACTCTAGCCCAAAAACCCCAAAAAGACATGAAAAAACAGCCCAAAAATGAAAATTGTTTATGCCAGAATGACGTTTTTTTAGAGTAAATTTTGAACATTTTTTTAAATGAAAGTAAAATCCATTTGTGTTTTAAAAAATGGATGAAAAATACACCCTTGAAAAAAAATTGTTTATTCTAGAATAACAAAAAAAAACAGGTTACCATTTTGACATTTTTTAGCAATAGAATTAAAGATAAAATATCGAGACTTCGAAAACTATAAAATTACAACAATTCTCGCACATGATGTTAAAGATAAAATATCATATCTCAAATCCTGATAATTCGAACAATTTCCATCCATGTTGTTAAAGATAAAATATCTTGACTCTAAAAAGCCCTAAAATTGTAATTGTTTTCAACCATAGCATTAAAGATAAAATATCATGACTTAGAAAAACATTAAAATCTTGACAATTTTTCAACCATGCAATTAAAACCAAAGATGATGACTACAAAAAGATATCAATTTTTCAAAATATTTCAAGCATGACATTAAAGAAACATTTCATGACAAAAAAACTTTAAAAATGAACACCCAAGAGTAATTTATTTTTAAATGCTAAATATATAGTGATTTTAAAATTTTAGCCTAAGACAACTCGATACATTGCAACAAAAATTTGAAAATCAACCATTAAATTGACATGTGATGTAGGTAAACTCGACTTGTTGTAAACAAAACTTAAAGACCTACCATAAAATTGATACATTATAGGGGTAGACTCGATTCATTATAACGAAAATTTTAAAAGCAACTATCAAATTGCCCATAATGCGATCGGGTTGCTAGACGAGCATCGACACTGACCTTATAGGAAAAAAATAAAAATAAAAACCAAAATAAAAAATAAATGTATAAAGAAATAAAAATGAAAAATACAAAAGAAAACAAAAATTCAAATATTGAAAAAAAAATTAAAAAACAATAAAAACACACAAAAATACTAAAAAAAAAAAACAAAAATTTAATATTGATAAAAAACACAAAAAATAATAAAGAAGAAGCAAAAAATTTAATATTGAAAAAAAATAAGAACAATGAAGAAACAAAAAAAATACAAAAAATCAAAATATTGAAAAAAATACAATAAAATACAAAAATACAAAAGAAAAAAAATCAAAATATTAAAAAATAAACAATAGTAAAATAACATAAAAATAATACAAAAGACACCAAAAACTAAAATTAGAAAAAAAACATGAAAAAAACATTAACTGCTTTAAAAATAATAAAACAAGAAATAAAACTTAAAAGAAAATAAAAGCATGCCAAAAAAATCAAACTAAAAAAAAAAAAAAAGAAAAAAAACTATAAAAATGCAAAAAATAAAATAAAATTAACTGATCAATATAAAAAATTAGAAAAAAAAAAAAATTAAAAATATAAAATAAAATAATTAAAAAAAAACCAAAATAACCATAATTTAACCCAAAAAAAAAATTAAAAATAAAACATAAAAATAAAAAAACATTTTTTTAAAATACAAAAAATACATAATTAAAAAACTAAATTAAATTTAAAAAAACAATTAAACAAAAAAAAAATCAACAAAATTGAAAAAAAAACAATTAAAAAAATCACAACAAAACAATTAAAAAAACAATGGAAAAAAACAAAAAATAATACAAAAAAATCAAATATTCGAAAAAAAAATCATCAAATATTGTAAAAAATTAAAAACATTGAAGATAACACAAAAATAATACAAAAGACACCAAAATTTTAAATATATAAAAAAAACAATACCAAAAAGAAACATAATTGTTTTTTAAAAATAATAACAAGAAATAAAGCATACAAGAAATAAAGCATAAAAAA
>APFE030776428.1:312291-353692 GCA_000404065.3 Pinus taeda
AAAAAATAATAACACATATTTTCTAAGGAAGGGTTTGAAAATGGAATTCATCAAACCTTGAAATGTAGGTGCATTGGTAAGGCCAAAAGGCACGACCAAAAATTCATAACGACCCTCATGAGTTCTAAATGTTGTTTTCGAATTGTCTTCAGCCTTCATTCTGATTTGATGATATCCTAAATGAAGATCCAACTTGGTGAAGTAAATTGATCCATGCAATTCATCCAATAGTTCATCAATGACAAGAATGGGAAATTTATCTTTAATAGTGAGCTTGTTGAGCTCCCTATAATTCGGACACATGCACTATAATCCATCCTTCTTGTGTATCAATACTACTAGAGTAGAGAATGAACTTTGACTAGGTTGAATTATACCAGCCTCTAGCATTTTTGCAACCATACATTCAAATTCACTCTTTTGGGCATAGGGAAATTTGTAAGGCCTGATGTTTGGAGGAACTCTTCCTGGAATCAAATGAATAGCATGATCATGATCATGAATAGGTGGGAGACCTTAGGGAGTCTCAAATACCTTGGAATGATTGTCCAAGACTTTTTGGAGATCTGGAGAAATAGATGATTTCGATGTGGGAACCTCTACCGAACATAATTGTCCAATTACGCCTCGTTGTTCTTTCTTTAAAATCTTTGTTATTCTATTAGAGTTAATTATCTTTCATGATTTCCCTGTGATACCTCTTAATTCAACTTCCTTTCCTTCTGAAGAAAATTTCATGATAATTTCTTGAAAATTAAAAGCTATTGTACCCAATGATTGTAGCCATTAGACTCCTAGTACAACATCAACACCACCCATTAGAATGGAAAGCATTACGCTATTCAATACATATTCTCCCATGGATAGCTTGATTCTTTCTAGAACAATTTATGGTTCCTCCACTTGCAACCATCACTTGACACTCTCGTGTTGGATATAGGAAGCAATTCAATTCCTTGGCTATTTTATAATGAATAAAATGATGGGTATTTCCCGAATCAATCAAGATTATTACCTTTTTATTCTTGATATGTCCTTTTATCTTGATAGTTTGAGGAGTGGTAATTTCGACCAATGCATTACAATATATGGTCGGATCCATTTCTTCTTTCTCTATAGTTTGTTCCTGGTGTATATCCTCTTCTTTTGATGTTTCTTTTTCCTTTTCTTCCTCCTCTTCACAATCTATGTAAAATAATTTATTCTCAGCAAGCTTATGACGTTTAGTGTATTTGCTATCACAACTGTAACAAAGCCCTTTTTCTCTTTTTATTTTTTATTTTTTATTTTTTTCTTCCAATTGCTGGCGTGTCAACCTTGTAGGTTGTGGAAAGCTAGGGGAAACAACACTTCCATCCTTATAGTTGTGAGTGGTAGGCTTCCTTGTTGCCATAATTTTGCTTTCCATTTTTCTTGCCAACCTGAATGCCTTCTCCAATGAGTCAAGTTCCCAAAGGCGAACCTCATGTTGGATGTTATCCTTTAAAGTCCCTATGAACATATCAATCCTATGTTCCTCTGGAATATTTTTTACCCTTATATTCATTTTTTGGAAGTCCTCAATGTGCTACCTCATTGAACCCTTTTGTTTGAGGTTTATCAATTGGCTAAAAAAAAGTGTTGTTTTTCATATCCTCATAATGTGTTGTCATTTCTTCCGTAAAAATTGCCCAAGTCACAATTTTTTTATGAGAGCAAAGTCATTGATACCATACAAATTGGTTTGGTTCCCAATATAAAGTTGCAATGCGTATCTTTTGTGTGTTTTGCACATTATGGAGATCGAAAAATTGCTCCATCTGTAGTATCCACGTTATGGGATCCTTGCCATCAAACTTCCTCATATCGATCTCTGGAACATGGTGGGTCTTTGTTCCAATGTTAGAGTCTATGAAATCATGATTAACATTTCTTTTTTTCTCATCATGGGTTTCCTCTACAACATTCTCACCATTAATAAGCCTTTCTTGTAGCAACTTTGTCAAACCTTCCTTCAATCCTTCAATGTATTTCTTCAAATCTTCCATGTTTTCATTCTTCAAATCATGATTAACATTCCTTTTGTTCTCATTATGAGTTTCCTCTCCTACCTTTTTTCCATTAGGAACCATTTCTAGTAACAATGTTTTCATACCATCCATCTTAGCTTCCATGCTGTCCATCTTAGTTTCCATGCCATTCATCTTAACTTCCACACCATTCATCTTAGCTTCCACACCATTTATCTTATATTCCATGCCATTTATCTTAGCTTCTGTTAGCTTTTGTGAGAGTGACATTTGTTGCACTTGGTCTCATAATTTTGATATATCATGTAGCATTTATTCCTCTTCTTCATGAGTCATGCTAGAGATTTCAGGTTGTTTACTAGGTGTTTCCATTTTCTTTCTTTGGGGCATTAATTACCAATAATAATGCTTCACTATGCCATTTGAATTTCTTCAAACTAATTTTTCAAACCAAGCTTATGAAAATATTTAAAAAAAATACAAACCTTTTTTCACTTTGTAGGCACTCGATATTGAATTTGATTATCTCTGTAATTTCGGATCTTCCAGTTCTGAAATTGTGACCTGCAATAGCCCTCCATGTCCTATTTCCAATGCCACTAGTCTGATCGAATTTAGATTCTCCAAGAAGGAGTTATGCACAATCTCCCAAGATGACCTAATTATATACCTTTTCAGAAGAGCAAACTTTTATGAAGTGCCACGTGTCACTCTTTTGACCTTAGGATCTGAAAAATATACATAGGAAACTACAGTCCGTCCTCTTTCTGTAAATTTTTACGAAATTTCAATCTGATGATCAAAAAAAAAGTTATGCTATTTTTCATAGGTCACCTGTTTGGAATGTAATTCTGGAGTCTGCAAAAAATCCAACTTCCTCAGATCATATCTCCACAAATATAGCGCGAAAATCCCTGAAATTTGGACCCAAGGTTTAGACTGATTTCAAACAAATGGTTTTTTTTTTAACATCTGAATCATCACAGAAAAAGATTTATAGCAAAAATTCCACGATGACCTGTTTCGAGCAGTGAAACCCTAGAATCCACAGCTCTGATACCAAATGTTATGAAACTAGCTCACAAAAAGATAGAAAAAATAGATGAATGCCTTAGAAATAAGCCTCTTCGAGGGGGGAACCTCCTTTACATTACACAAATGAACAATTATTGGATGGTACAAATGAAAAAACCTCCTTTCTATATATAGGAGTCTAAGGGGTCACAATATAACCCAAGCCGACCTAACCATAATAATATAAGGCCACATAAATAACAATAGTGGGCTTATGGGGTGCACAATAATAACAATGGGGACAATAGGGTCACACCAATGACAATAAGGAATATAATGACAAAATTAATGGGGTAATCACTAGTATTATAGGGACCTAATAGTAAAATTCAGCTAGCTATCCTTCACCTTGGAGGAACTGCCCTAGTGTGGTGCGAAGGTAGGACCCAAGTTGATTTGAAGAAGCATGGAAAAATTATTTCTACCTAGAGTGAATTTGTTTCTGCCCTTAAAAAACATTTCTATGCACTAGCTTGTATGCAACAAGCGATGATGAGTTGGCAAACTCTTTTCCAATTAAAGGGCCAAAGTGTACAAACCTATACCGAAGAATTTCGAAAAAGAGCTTTAATTCTAGGCATTTCTCTAGACTCACCTGAAACTTTGTTGAAGTATATAAGTGGTCTGCATAGCTATTTAAGGCACACCATTCTCATGTTTAACCCCACTAGCATAGATGAGGTATCCATTCAAGCTACACATCTAGAGGCTAGACGAAAGAATGTGAACCCAGAGATTGGGGGATAACCAAAACCCACTGCAAACAAAAACAAGGAAAACAAGAAGCTGAGATGGAAAGAGGGGAAGGAAAATGTTGTATAGGAAGACAAACCTTCATGCAATCATTTCAAGAAGGGTGGACACGATGATGAACACTGTTGGTCTTTGCTTCTGGAGCTGAAACCCAACAAGTTCGATGGCAAGAAGAAGAAGATTGTTGCTGCTATTCATAAATATTTGGGGTCATACACAGGTGATGAAACAACAATCACAACTATAGGAATAAAAGGTAAAAATTCTAAAGCATCTACTAGTAATTCTACACAATCTATTGATAATGAAGAAAATGAGAGGCAAAAGGCATGAGATTTTTCATATTAGAGTTATTTCCAAGCATCAAAAGATTGATACTTTATTTGATAATGGTTCACAAGTAAACTTGATTTCTGAAGCAATTGTAAAGAAGTTGGGATTAGTAACAACACCTCACAAGAAGCCATATCCATTAGGTTGGGTATGTGATAAAGCAAAGGTACAAGTGACTAGACAGTGTAAACTTAGGTTTGCTTTTGGGTCAACATTTGTAGATGAGGTTGAGTTAGATATAGTTCCCTTCGATATATGTGGTATTGTTTTAGGAAGCCCTTACTTGTATGATAGAAAATCCATTTTCTATAGAACTGAAAATAAGTATCAACTCACAAAAGATGAAATAGAATATATTGTAAGAGGTCATCAGCTCAAAAATAACTACACTTTCATAAACTCGGGGCAGATAAAAAGAATTGTAAATTCATGCAAGCAATTTTTACTAATGGTTGTAAAGGAAAAGAAGCCTGATAAAACTAATGTATTTGAAGGTTATGATGCTAAACAAAAAGATGATTTGGAAAAAGTTGTTTCAGAACATGATATCTTATTTCAAGAACCTAAAGGTCTGCCACCCAAAAGGGAAATAGTACATGATATTCATTTGCAGCAAGATGCTCCATTGCCTAATATCGGAATGTACAGGTTATCCACTTTAGAGAATGCAGAGATCAAGAAGCACGTACAAGAGCTAGTCGAGAAAGGGTTCATAAGGCCAAGCATATCACCATGTGGATCTCCAATCATGTTGGTGAGAAAGAAAGATGGTTCGTGGATGATGCGCATTGATTACAAAGCAATGAATAAAATAACGATCAAGAATCGTTATCCTCTTCCTCACATTGATGATCTATTGAATCAGCTGAAAGAGGCAATTTACTTTTCCAAGTTGGACTTGCGTAGTGGCTATCATCAGGTCAGAGTAGTAGAACAAGATGCATGGAAGACTGCTTTTAAAACAAAGCAAGGGCTATATGAATGACTAGTTATGCCTTTTGGCTTAACTAATGCTCCTGCCACTTTCATGAGAGTTATGAATGATGTACTGAGGCCTTTTATCGATGATTTTGTAATGGTATATTTAGATGGCATTCTTTTTTTCATTAAAACACGGGAATAACATTTGAAGCATGTAAAGCAGACTTTAGATGTTTTGAAAAGAGAAAATATCTATGTGAAATTGTCAAAATGTGAATTCCGCAAAACATCTTTAAATTATTTGGGTCATATTGTAGGGGGTGGTGAATTGAAGATAGATCCCTCTAAGGTTGAAGTCATTGTGAACTGGTCTAAACCCAAATCTGCTATAGAAGTTAGGAGCTTCCTAGGAGCAACACAATATTGGAGAAAGTTTATTGCTAACTTTTCCTTGATTGTTGCTCCCTTACATGCTTTGACAGGATTGAACTAGGTGTTTCAGTGGGGAGGAAATAGTAGAAAACCTTCAACACCTTGAAAGAAAAAAATAGTATTAACACTAGTAGTAGCATTGCTAGATCTTCAAAGACCATTTGAGATTGAAGCAGATGCCAGTGATTATGCCATGGGAGCAGTGTTGATGCAATATGGTAAACCCATATGTTATCATTATGAGACATTTAATTTTGTAGTAGTTAATTACCCCACATATGATAAATAATTGTATGCATTATTACAGAGTGTGAAAAAGTGGAAACATTACCTAATGGGCAAAGAAATAGTTATACACATTGATCATCAACCACTTCAATAGTTACACTCACAAACTAAATTGCAGCAATCAAGACACTATAGGTGGATGGGTTTTCTATAGAAATTTCATCTAGTCATCAAATATAAGAAGGGCATACACAATAAAGTTGTAGATATGTTGTCCAGACCAATCATAAATGCATCTACTATACTTAAGCATAACTCAGTAATGCATGAAAGTTACATTGAACAATATGCTCAAGATATAGATTTTAAATATGTATATGCAATTTTAAGTCATGGAAAACAAGTAGAAGAATTGGATTATTATGTTAAGAACCAACTCTTGTATCATTTGGGAAAGTTATGCATTCCACAAATTGAAAGAGTTAACATAATCCAAGAAGCACATACTTCTCTTATATCAGGTCATTTTGGTGTAAGTAAAATACTTGCACAGCTACAAATGTTCTGCTATTGGCCAAGAATGCATGAAACAGTTTCTAGATATGTTAAAGGGTATACCATGTGTGCTAAAAGCAAGCTCAATAATAGAAAATTAGGCTTTTACACTCCACTTCCAGTTCCTTCTCATCCTTGGTAAAGTGTTTCCATGGACTTTGTTGGGGGATTGCCAAATCTAGAAAAGGTCAATATTATTTGTATGTTATTGTGGATAGGTTCAGCAAAATGTGTATTTTAATACCTTGCAACAAGAAGATTACAGCTGAACAAACAACAAAGTTGTTCTTTCTGCATGTATGGGTTCATTTTGGGTTACCCACTTCCATTGTATCTAATTGAGATTCTCGATTTGTTGGGAAGTTTTGGTCAAGCCTGTGGGAATTGATGGACACCAAACTGAAGAAGAGCACAACCTTTCATCCACAAACAGATGGCTAAATAGAGGTGGTCAACAACGCAATGATCTAGTTGCTCAGGGGTTATTGCAGAAAGCATCCCAAACTTTGGGATGAACATTTGTGTTATGTGCAACATGCTTACAATCATGCTAAACACTCTTCTACACACAGATCTCCTTTTGAGACTTGTTTTGGTTTTACACGAAGGTCTCCCTTGGATTTTGTATTTGGAAAAGACATAGCAATTGATGGACAAAACGATTTGGACAAAGCAACCAAATTCATTGAACAGATCCAGGAAATTGACTAGGCAGTGCAAGAATCGCTGGAGAGAAGCGAGGCCAAGTACAAGGCAAGGCATGATAAGCATCGAATTGAGCATAGCTTCCAAGTTGGTGATAAATTCTGGCTGTACATCAGCAAAGATAGAATGAAAGGTGAAGGAAAGAAGTTGAAGCCAATAAGGTACGGGTCTTTCAAGATACTTCAGAAAATTGGAAGGAACACTTTTCACCTTGATTTTCCAGCTTACATGCACATATATTCAGTAGTTAATGCAGAGAACTTGAGACTTTTTGAACCTTCATTGATTAAAGATCCCAAAGAGCAACATTAGTTACCTTCTATTGATGATCTGTTGCCTGAATATCTCAATGAGTTGTAGGAAGATACAGTTCTGGACAGGAAGGTGAGAACTGCATTTAGAGGGGATGTTGAGTACCTCAGAATCAGACTCAAAGGTTCAAAACCAAGCAGTGCAAGATGGATCGAGATTGGACAAGTGAGGAAGTTGTAACCTCACTTGATTGATGCTTAGAAACCAACTTTTGGTGGTCCAAAATCATTTTCAGTGGGAAGGCACGATCCAAATGGATCCTAAAACCCTCTAAGTCTTCATATAGTTAAAAACTATCGCAAGGGGAGAACATTTAAAAAAGGCCGATAACATTATCGGGCCTGAAAAACATTGAAAAACAGAGCTATCGAGGGTTTAAAACTACTTTGAATGAGAGCCATCGGATCTAGACGATAAATGGTCCAAATCCGATCGGCATATCGCAATCGGTGAAGGGTATCGGAGGTGGTTATATGGGAAGCATGATAACGATCAATACGATCAAATGAGAGCCATTAATCTATGCGTGCAAATCAATGGTCCAAATTCAATCGCGCTATTGTATTGCTTATCTATATATATATATATATAATATAATATATATATATATATATATATATATATAGATATATATGGAATGAACCGCAACCCGGAGGATCAGCGACATGTGACCGTGATATCCCAATATCGCATCAGAACATTGCAAAGGAGTGGGGCTAATAACAACTGTGATTGCAATAGCCAGACCTGATAAAATTATGAACGATATTTGATATGTTTTGAGATTCGGAAAATAGGGTTTTCCTTTGTATTTCACATTTTCGTTAAATAAATGAAATACAAAGGATAAAGCACTGATGCGATGAAAATAGACCTGAAAGGGTTTATTAATGTCGTTGTATATTATTTCAAGTCTGATATGAGCCATTTTGTGGGATTTCCATGTTTTAATGTATTTTTCAAATATAAAGGGAAATCACAAAATAGGTGGGATTTCGGGAGGGTCGTAGGTGATAAGTCGTTTTGGCCAGGCTCCGCCCGAGCCCATACACTGGATGCCACATGGCCAGGCCCTAGAGAGAGAAAACCACCCTTTTCAGGCAGTTAACTTCCGTATGCATGAGCAACCCAAAATGAATCTCAGCCATTGGATCAAGAACACTCAGATAAACGGTGGAGATGCGATATTGATATAAAGGCAGACCTGATAGAAATATAATGCGGATTTATGAATATTTGAAGTCCAATGAATAGTGATTTGGCATATTTTTCTCATGTTTTACAGTGTTTCTCTGTGTAAACAAAAAATATTTTTTTTGGGATTTCAAAGGTATCGATGGTCCATTCCATTGCAAAACAGGTGGCCACCATCCATGAAGGTGTTTAGCAATGATTGCTAATGCTTAGAGGGGGATTCGAGCGGATAGAGGCTAGGAGCTAAAGAGACCGAGAGGGCAAAACAAACAGACAGTGTCGATTGGCTTTAAAGCCACAGAAGGCAGAAGACAGAGACAAGCAGTGCTAAGACGGAGAGCAAACAGAGAGAGATAGTCAATGAGGAGATTCTGTGTACTCAAAAAAACTTGGGGGATCCAAGTAAAGCTTGTTGTTTTCTATCTATTGTGTGAGACTCAAATTGAGCTCACTTTTGTAAAAACTCTACTTCTGAAGACATAATAGAGAGGTGACCACTGAAGGCTAGACCAGGAGATGTAGCCCAGGAGTGTTGGGTGAACTCCTTATTAAACTTGTTGTGTTTATGTGTGTTTGTCTATTATGTTCTTTAACTACTTCATTGTCTATGTATTTTGCAATCTTATCGATCAATCGCACAAAGTAACATAGAAAAATCCATGCACATGAGTCTATAATACCTTAATAATTGTCTAAGATCTCATTTTTAGATCAATCACCAAATTTTGCATAAATATATATGTGTGAGTTTTCAGCAACTAAGTGTTTTGTTATTTTGTGTATGTGGGTTTTTTTCCCTTTTTAAACTTTGAATATACCTTTTGATTTTCACTAGATCGTTAGTCAAAGTATGAAGTAATGCGACAATGTCCTAAAGTAGTTGAAGCTGAGGTTTTGTGTGGTTTTAGAATGACATTCAAGATGAGAAATACCCCTTGTTCTGGAATGTGATCAACATATTTCAAATGGACTCATTTGAAGTGGGTTTATAAATTCCATTGAAGGAAGGCCGAGAATCAATTTTAGAAGGGTATATATTTTAAGAGATCATTTCCAAATTCTCTACAACGCAAGAGCTCAGAGGTTTGTAAAAGGCATTGCTATTTCCTTGGGTAGTTTAAGATCATAGTGATCCTAAAATAAATGCTACCAAAACTTTTGACAACGCAGCAGAAGCAGGGGTTTGAGAAAGTGTTGTCAAATCAATTAGAAACATAGGAGTGTTTGATTTTTGCGAAGAATTTCCAAATCAATTGACATAGAAAAAGATAGAAAAATGATATCAGAGCTTCAAATCAATTCCAGGAAGACCTGTTACAAATCTGTAATATTCTTGTCATTATTTTTCCAATAATTTATAATGTCGTACAAAACATTTCAGTTATTTTTTATTCCATACCCTTAACAATATATTCTCTAAAACAATAATTAACTATTGGTAAAAACATAGTTTCCTTGAATGCAAGTTTCTATTTTAGTTTCACATTTTATTTTTAGCAATATATAGGTTCATTTTTTATGCTCTAATGGCTAGTTTGTCTAACATAGCATAAAAGGATAACCAAAATTTTACCATTTTTTTAACACACACATTTGGATCAACTTGTGTTGGGTAAAGAAACACGACTAACAACTATCCGCAATAATCAAATCAAGTTTGATGGGAAGAATAAAAAAGTGAAATGCTCGCCAGAGTGTAGGCCAATGGTGATACCGAAAATATTTGGAAGCAATTGAAAGGTTTACATGAAACTTCAATGAAAGGTAGATCCATCTCCCTTAAAAGTTTAATGTTTTCAAGTAGAATGGATAAGTGCATCTTTACAACATTATTTGTTGAAGAAAAAAGTCTTTGGAGAATAGTGGAATATCGCGGAACATAAAATGGAAGTATAGATAGTAGTAATCACTCTTAAGAGTTTAATAACCTCATTTGAGTATTTTATTAAAACCCTTAATAATAATTCTATAGATGTTGAGCTAAAGTTTAATTATTTGAGAACTAAAGTATAATAGAAAGACAAGTGGAAAAACAAGTTTTGAAATAGCAGTGGGAATGAAGGTTCATAAATGGATTTTGTAGGGAACTTCAAGGCCAACCCAAGATTTTTAAGTATCATGATGGCAACAGGAATGATGATTCAAGTGATTAGTAAGACCTGTAAGTGTCCTTATCATGGAAAAGTGGTTCATAAGAAAATTAAAAAATATATATATGATGAGAAGAATATGCAAGCACCAGTCAAGAAGAGAAATGTTCCAAAACATAAGAGGAATACCTTGTTGTTTCTATAGAATGGGATAGTTCATGTTATCACATTCAATTTTTTGAGGTCAACTCAATTGGGGTTTCAAACACTAGGTGTTATGAAACAAACTCACAAAAAGATAGAAAGGAAAGATCAATGCCTTACAAATAAGCCTTTTCGAGGGGGCAACCTCCTTTACATTACGCAAATGAACAATTCTTAGATGATACAAATGAAAATACCTCGTTTCTATATATAGGAGTCTAAGGGGTCATAATATAATAACAACCGACATAACAATAATAATGTAAGGGCACGATGATAACAATAGTGGGCTTCTATGGGGCACAATAATAATAATATGGGGACTACATGGGCACAATAATATAATAAGGGGGTTGTACTAATAATGATAAGGGGTTACACTAGTAGCATAGGGACCTAACATGCCCCTCTCCTTCAAAAAGTGTTGTCCTCAATGCTTGAGTAGTTCTCAATGCTTCTGTATAAAAAAAAATTCCTCCCATCTGGAATCTTTAGTGAGTAAGTTCTTTCACTTGATGAGATACTCTAAAATTGATCAATTTCGTAGTTGTCAGGTCCTTGTTTCTATTACTGCTCCAAGTTCTAATACGATTTTTCCTTCCTTGTCAAATTATGGCAATATTGTTTGAACTAGGATCTTCTGCAACTTTGGAATGAGTGGCCACACTTCTTTGTCCTTCTTCCATTCATCCCTTGCTTCGTTTATCCAATCTAGTTGGATAATAGAAATAGCACAAAATAATGCTTCCACATCCTCATCCTTTCTTGGGAGTGCATCTACAACAACATTTTTCTTCCCTTTTTTGTAGATGATTTCAAAGTCATAACCCAACATATTTGTGAGCCATTTTTTTGTTCTTCTAAAGATAATCTTTGTTTTAAAAAGCATTTAAGACTATCATGATCCATTTTTACCCTGAAGTGTCTTCCCATTAGGTAAGGTCACCATTTCTTAAGTGCATGTAGTATTGCCAACATCTCCTTCTCATAAATAGCTTTCTTGAGATGTAGCTATAAAAATACCCAATCGCCTACATCAAAACGTCTTTCACTGCGATGTTGATCTACTTGTTGTTTCATTCGATTCTGTACAAAAGTGGCGTTATTCTTTAAAAGCTGGAGAACTTGTTGTTGATGCTTGATGTGATCTTTCACTTCTTGAATCTTTTTCTTCTTGATATGTCCTTCTATCTTGAGAGTTTGAGGAGTGGTAATTTCTTCCAATGCATTACAAGATATGGTCGGATTCATCTCTTGATGCTCGATGTGATCTTTCACTGCCTGAACATTTGTCTTCTTGATATGTCCTTCTATATTGATAGTTTTAGGAGTGTTATTTCTATCCAATTCATTACAAGATATGGTTGGATTCATTTCTTGATGCTTGATGTGATCTTTCACTTACTGAACATTTTTCTTCTCGATATGTACTTCTATCTTGAGAGTTTGAGGAGTGGTAATTCTGGCCTATGCATTACAAGATATGGTCGGACTCATTTCTTCTTTCTCCGGGGTTGGTTCCTGGTGTATATCCTCTTCTTTTGATGTTTCTTCATCCTTTTATTCCTCCTCTTCATAATCTATGTAAAATAATTTCTTCTAAGCACACTTATGACATTTAGTGTATTTTCTATCACAATTGTAACAAAGCCCTTTTTCTCTTTTTTTCTTCCAATTTTTGTGGTGTAAACGTTGTAGGACGTGGAAGGCTAGGAGAAAAAAGCACTTCCATAATTATAGTCATGAGTCGTGGGATTCCTTGTTTCCATAATTTCGCTTTCAATTTTTCTTGCTAACCGCTTTCTCCAATGAATCAACTTCCCAAAGACGAACCTCATGTTGAATGTTATCCTTTAAATTTCCTATGAAGACATCAATCCTTTGCTTCTCTGGAATATCATTTACCCTTATATTCAATTTTTGAAAGTCCTCAATGTGCTTTGCCATTGAACCGTTTAGTTAGAGATTTATCAATTGACTAAAGAAGTTGTTTAGCTTTGTATCCTCATAATGTGCTATCATTTCCTCCATGAAAATTGACCACGTGACAAGTGGTTTACAAGAACAAATCCCTTTAAACCATAAAAATTGATTTGGTTCTAAATTTGAAGATGCAATACATACCTTTTGTAAGAGTTTCACCTCATGTACATCAAAATATTGCTCCATCTGTAGTATCCAATTTATTGGATCCTTGCCATCAAACTTCTTCATATCGCCTTTTCTTGATTTTAGGAGCTCGATCTTGAAACGACTGTAACTCTGTAATTTAGGATCTTTAAGTTTTGAAATTTTGTCCTATGATAGCCCTCTGAGTCCTATATATGAACCTACAAGTTTGATTATAATTGGATTCTTAAAGAAAGTGTTATGACCAATCTCCCGCGATGACCTAATTATAGACTAGTTCAGTAGAGATAACTTGTACAACGTTCCACATGTCACTATTTTGACCTTTGGATCTAAATAATATGGAAAGAAAACTACAGTCCGTCCTCTTTCTGTAACTTCTTACTAAATTTTAACCTGATCCTCAGAGCGAAAGTTATGACACTTTCCCAATGTCACCTGTTCAGAATGTAATTCGAGAGTCTTCAAAAACCCTAAATTCATCAGATTATATCTCTAAAAATATAGCGAGACAAGCTTTGAAATTCGTACCCGAAGTTCAAAACGATTTCAGCTCAAATGGGTTTTGTTTCTAGCTTCTAAAACGTCACAGAAAAAACATTCTAGCGAAAATTCCACAATGACATGTTTGGAGCAGCGAAACTCTAGAATCCAAAGCTTTGATACCAAATGTTATGAAACCAGCTCACAAAAAGATAGAAAAGAAAGATCGACACCTTAGAAATAAACCTCTTCGAGATGGAAACCTCCTTTACATTACACAAATGAAAAATTCTTATATGATAAAAATGAAAAGACCTCCTTGCTATATATAGGAGTCTAAGGGGTCATAATATAATCAAAGCTGACATAATAATAATAATGTAAGGGCACAATAATAACAATAGTGGGTTTCTATGGGACACAATAATAATAGAATGGGGACGACATGGGCATAAAAATATAATAAGGGGGTTGTACTAATAATAATAATAAGGGGTTACACTAGTAGTATAGGGACCTAACACTAGGTTCTATGAATTTTTTATGAACTTTGCCTTTTAATTTGGCAACACCAATTATAACAATATAAGATGAAGGCGCTGCCAAAATAGAAGACAATGAATGATATGTAAGATGATAAGTGAGGAACTACCAAATCATTGGAAAACATGTGAGACATGTCATTCGACAGGTGGAACTACTGATGAGCCTTGGTATTGCAACAAGAATGCTGCAATTCCCAAGGCTACCGACTTTAATTGTCAACCTGGGGTTCATACAAACTTAAGAGGTGTTGGCACTATATGTGTGGCATACAATGTTTCCTTTATTTGTTGTCATGATTTAATGGAGCGCATGTACTAAAGTCAAATCCTAAACTAATTGCACAAAATGAAATGTTCGAAATTAAACCTTAACCTATTGCAAGAAAGAAAGTACAAGGAAAGAGACAGAAATTCAATGCTAAATCACACCATTTCCTAATTAACTGCCAAGAAACTATGCTTCACAATAATGCTAAATTATCATGAACCAAATGCTACTATCTAAGCATGGAAGTAAGAAGCATAAAACATCACTAATGTGCAAGTAAAGGGACTAAAATAATTTTTTTTTTTTGTCTTTTTGCCTTTTCATGTGATGCAACCCTAAGCTGCACAATCAATATAACTTATCAGGACTTAACTTTCCCTTATTAATGGCCCTTTAAACTTCTATGCCACATATATGCATCGAAAGCATTTTACAGGTCTCCAGCCTTAAAACCTCCAAATGGATAAAAAATGATCCATCCAATCACCCTGCCGAACCACCCTTTTCCATTAAATCTAAGCCCTTTTACTATCGGGAACGAAAGGCCTTTGAAAAACCTTGAAACAATGCTTTTCCCCTTTCCACACCAAATACTCCCCAAAATGCCAGAACAAAGGTTTTCTACCTTTTTACACAGTTATATGTGCTTTTGCCATGTATCGAGATCTGGCCGGTCGGACGGCTCAAATTCAATTGCTGTATTGGCGATCGGACATCTCAATGATTATATATCGGTGCATCCCGTATCGGAGATCCGATGCGATAGCGTAATCACTATCGGGCTTTACAATATATCACTTTACAATATATCACCTCTGCTCCAAACCCCCTATTTGATATGTTGCAATCGGCAATCGCAAAAGTTTAGGGTCTAAGCCTTTGACATAACTCCGCTCCGAAATGCCAATGGGATCTAAGCGCCTGGACCCGATATGAATCAAAACTCTCGTGTCTAAAACTTCAAGTCTACCATACAGTTACGTTAAGTGTTTTAGCGTGGGTTTCTAGTGTAAAAGGCTTTCGGCGATATAACAAATAAATACAAAGGCGATCTGGTTTTGGGGTTCTACGGACTTGATAATTTTCAAAATCTCTGTCTAAAGGATTTGGGATTCGGATTCTCAATCCAACTGTGTTTTATGCCCAATACTTAATGTATTTTGGTTTTCTGCCTTCGAAAGCAGTTCAATGGAATGTGCCTGCCAAACGATCCTTTAACACAATACTTCCCTTAGAACAAGCCGACATTAAGAGCATTACAATATATATAGAAAAGCAAGCATTCAAGCCTCCACGGTCTGTTACATAACTACACTCACAACATTGTTATTCACAACAAAAAAATGACAAAGCTTTGCCCTTGGGCTAGATTAGATAGTCGACGATCTCTGTTTCAAAAACATATGATCCACTCACAATCCCTATGCTCTCGATTCATGCCTCTTCTCTGTATACGCACACATAAACACATAATTACAAGTTTGAGCTTCTTTGCCCCTCTCTGGCCTGATTATTTTAGTTAGTGGCCATATTCTCCTATGTTGCCCGTAGGATTACAAATGCCCTAGAATCCTCTCTCTATCTCCCCTCCTCTTTCAAAAAATAAAGGAAACACATATATGCTAAGTTAACCATCTCCTCCAAAATTGGAGGAATAAATTATACATTTAGAATTCAATCGTATCCTAATCTAAACAACTAGACTACATGGCTTGATCTCCACGCAGGGAGGATCATTTGCCATTTATTCCCAATTCAGTTCAGAATTAGGCCGCTCTTAACTACTTATATTTATTTGAAATTAATACAAATTTAACAACCAAGTCTTCCTTCAAACTTGCACTAGCCACAGCATGTGACCACTCCATCACATTACTAGCTAGGTCTAGATGTTCCTGCATCATCATGCAAAATCAAGTATGCAAACTAATTTCCTTTGATGATGTGGCAGGTGAATTAAGGATGTTGGAGGTTGGATGGAAGGGTTAGGAGATGGTAGGATGGTGTGGGAGACTCTTGGGAGGCTTTTGGTGACTTCCTAGAGGTTTTCCATCAATATAGCCTCAAAACATGCTACTTCAGAAACACCTACAGGATGTACTAGAAACCTACAGGATGCCCCTGTAGGAATTACAGTGAACCTACAACATACAACCAAGAGAAAAATGTGAGGTTTTGGAGGTGATGGGAGGCCTAGGAAAGCTGTGTGACGAGTAAAATGGAGTGGGAGAAGGTCTAGGATCACTTAGGAGTCAATATCCAAGATAGTAGATGGCTGGATTCATTCAATGTGCTTGGAAGAATTTTTATGAAAAATGATGGAAAACTAGTGAAGGTGATGGTGAAAACAAGGGATGGCTAAGATGGATGGAGTGGAAGGTGGCTGTTGGTTATGAAGTCTTAGTCTCCTCCTGAAGCACCAAAAATACCTTCGTCAACCTATGCAAAATAAAAAATAAAAAAAACATTACTAGTCGAAAATCTAGAAATTCTAGAACTAGTGAGCTAGTAAATCTAAAAAATGCCTAACCAAATCAAGTGAAAATTCAATGGGTTAATTTTTGTTATGAACTAGAATATTTTTGTGATCTAATGCAAGTGATTTTTGTGATCTAATGCAAGTTGAATCAATTTGATTGAAGCTCATTATCATGCTCTAAAAAATAGCAGAAATTTACTGTTCTTTGCTAAAAAGGAGGTCCATCAAGTCCCACGAATAAGAAGACTAATCCAAGAAACTCAATGATTATTATGAACTTATAAAGCTTTTCCAATGATTAATTAATGCTTTTGATCCTGCAAAAGAACTTACATCAACCATTTAACTCAATCCTACAATAAGAAATCATTAATACTAAATGCAAAAATATAAAGAAAAAAAAACTAGAGATACATGTGAATAAGCAATGAAAAGAAGGAAAGGAAATGATACAAAAGAGCTCTGAGGTTGCTGGGATGGCCAAGCCCAAGGAAACTCAGAGACCTATGGAGGATAACAAGATTTAGAAGCTGAACATTACACCAATATTCATTATTTTCGTCAATAGAATTACATCCCTGCAAGAAAATACAATGGTGCTACAAAAGTACAAGCTCTCTCCACAATAACACTAATGAAAAAAATCCCTCCTAGAGGAAAATTTGACTTGGTACTTATTCAAAATGATTAGGAATCATTCCCCATGAATGGACGAAGCTTCCCCCACCAAAATCCGTTGATTAGTGGATCTAGTCCCCAATACTATGAATTTGCATTCAATAGCAGGGAACACATTCCTAGATTTTCTCAATCATTGGAGTTCCATAATTTGTGCCATAATTCTATAATATCTTGTTGAATTATTATTTATTATTGATCCTCCAGTAGTAGGGAACAAGTCCCTAAATTATCTCCTCCTCCAACTCTTCATAATCTGCCCAATATTCTCATAGTATTCCACAAAAATTAAATAATATTAGGCCCAAATATTCAATTATTCATAAACCTTCCTAATGAATATATTAAAGTTAAAAATAAATTATATAAAGCAAAAAGAGAGGTTTAATGTGTTGATGGATGGTCATAGGCCTTAATTTATATTTTAAATTAGAAGCATGGGCCTTAATTTATGTCTAATTTAGAGGCCCATCATACCCCCCTGTTGAAAGTGTTGCTCATCCTTTGAGAAACTTAGTGACCTAATTGTGCCTTATCCATGGCCCTTGTGGCCCCTCTCTCGTGCATTAAGAATCTTGGTTGTAAGCTCTGTAAGGACAATCCCAAAAACATATTTGTTCAAAGAAAAATCATTGTTTCTTGAGACTATTAGTTTTCCTTCTTGCCCTTATTCAAGATGAGTTCTTGAATTTTTATTTTTTTAGTTTAGCAAGGTATTCCATATCCTTATCAACCTTCTGCTACCTTGTTACACTATTTGGACAATTCCTTTATTTTCCTTAGGACTGCCTCTTGTAAGATTTCTGGGTCACTGTAATTCCTACAGGATCATCCTGTAGAAAACAGAGTCCCTTTGTAAATTGAAGTAAAGGAGTGGAAAAAATGATAGAAATAGTGGAGGAATGAATGGTAATGAGTGGTAAATTAAAAATGTGAGTGATAGGGGTCTATTTGTAATCCTCCTTTTCTCTTTGACCGTCCTTCTTGCTGACCTGCAAATGGAAATTTCATGAAAATGGAGAGGATGCTCTCTTTGGTTTTTTTTTTCAAGAATAAAATGGAATAGATGAACGATGAATAGATAGTGAATATGAAGTGGATGGAGGGCTTGGAGTGTTGTGGTGACCTTGGCCTTTGCAAAAATTTCTTCTTTTAACTATTTCCCTCATTCCTTGAAATCACCCTTCATAATTTGACCTTTCAACATTTCATGAGTGAAGGAGTGAGCTGCAATCAACTAGTTGAAGGCGACTGAGATTGCTGACCCATCCTTAGCTTATAAAACCTCATCTCTCATGCATTAACAACAAATTTCTAACTATAATATGCACAAGAGAAAAAGTCAAGAATATTTCATACTTGTACCTACCTGATGGTTGTTGGAGAGACATGCATGCTGCTGCTGAGTTGATGTTGATGTGCAGGAGTTGGATGGTGATGCTGATGATTCTAATGCTACTACTAAGCTCTGGAAGAGCTTCTTTGACCTCTGGATCTCTTTTAAAACTGCTCGCTACCAATCCTGTAGGTGTTGTTATGTGTCATGTAGGTTTATAAGACAACGACTTGTTTTGTCCATATCTCCCAAACGGTAGAATGGATACAGCTGAAACTTTTTGAGCATGTTGCCATCATTATTATGCACCTCCCCATAGAAACATTTTGGTCAATGGATGTACGGATATTGAGAAAAACTGAAAATTGCTGAAGGTGATGGAGGCCGATTTCTTGGAAACCATGCACTAGAATCTACTAAAACTTCTTGATCATGTTACCATCATCTGTATGCATATCCCCTTGGAATAGTTTGGAAAATGGATACATGGTTTTTAAGTTATGGAAAAAAACAAATTTCTTCTCTATATATTTTTGTATCCTGTAGTAAAATAGAGCATCTTGTAGTTTTTTAGGAAAACAAGGAAAATTAGTGGTAGAAGCTTGAGAATGATGGATGGATGGTGAAAATAGATGAGGGTGATGGATTAACATGGCCTTGGCCTTGTTGAAGCATTTGAGCGAAGTAGGAGAAAGTCAAAATTTGACTAGGCTTGACCAATTTTCCTTTTGGTACCAACTTTATTCTTTTTGCTTGTAGTTGTTGGAGAGTACATGCATGCATGGATCAAGGATTCTTTTATTTTTTCTCTTTTTTTTTCTTCTAGGCCTACTAGTTGCCTCAATGAGTTTTTCAACTAGTAGGTCTGACTAGGCATCTCAGAGGAGGTTTTCACCTAGGATCTTCTTTTTCTTCTCTTCTTTTATTCTTCTTTCCAACCCATTAACTGCCTCATGGAGGTTTTCAATCAATGAGCCAATCTAAGGCGCCTCCAAGGAGGTTTTCACCTTAGAAATTTTTTTCTTTTATTTTTCATTTTTTTTCTTCTACCTTACCCTACTTGAAAAACGAAATCACTTTCAAGTATAAGAATACCTCTAACGGAGCCATGTGCACTTCAAGATGACAAAAAAACTGATGTGTAGGCTTGAGATGTATGTTTTGACATGTACCTAAATTTTAGAGATCAAATGATTTGACTTTGATGATATCAAGCACAATTGAAGAAGAGGGTATGGCTGCAACTTAATGACTATTTGGAACCATATTTCAATATAGTTGTGATGCCTTTGGTCCACTTGCAGATTTAGATCATCTTGTATGTCTTCTTCTACCATGACCTTCAAGTATTCCTTTTTTTGTTGATTGATCTCTTGAATACATGGAGGATTTGATGGTAACCATGAGAGAGCTTTCTCACTCTCTGATTTTGTTGTCTTCTCTTCATCAAATGCAGCCCATGGTTCTTTGATATTCTGTTTTGAGTTTTCTTTTTCTGGATGTGGTCCTTCAATGATATCAATATCATCTCTTTCTTGCAATACTCTTCCTAAGCTATGGTGAATACCATTGAGCTCAAGAGGAGTTGTTTGGAAGTGTTGTACCTCAGCATTGTAAGTGGGCTGAGCTACTTCAATGTGTGGGTTTGGAAATGGTGGTATAGGTAGTTGAGTGGGAGTGTATATTTGAGATGGATGTGGATGGGGTTGTGGTTGCGGTGGAGGTGAATGGTAAGGATAGCATGGAGTTTGGTATGGAGGATATTGAAGAAAATATTGAGTATATTATGGATGGCTCCCATAAGTTCCTTGACAACCTTGTTGCCAATATTGGTTTTGGGGCTGAGATGGCCAATGTTGCCAAGGAAAGGGTGCATTCCAGATACTTTGAGGTGGATGTGCATAAGCTTGTAATTGTGAATTAGGCTCTTGCATCATATCAGTTTGAATAGGCTTCCATGGTCCTCTTGGAGCTACATAACATTACTTCATTGGCAATTGACTTGCTCCATTATCCTCTTGGTGAACTTCCTTCAACCTTGGTAATGAGGAGCAACATTTAACATCATGTGATTTTGCATGGACAACACAAACATCTTCTTTTCTCTCATTTTGTATTCTTAACATTTCTACTTGTTTGGTTAGGTTGCTAAGAATTTCTATTTTAACGTCATTAAACAAATTTCCATGTTTAGCTTGACCTACCAATCTTGATGTTTATTTACCTACTCTTGCTTTTCCTTTTGATATGTGTTGGCATGTTTCACAAATTTCCTAAAATGATAATTGATATACATCACCTCTACTTATGAGATTGAGACCAATCCACTCATCCCTAATTATTTTAAGTATGAGGGTTTTTAGTGTGTCAGATCCTAAAAGATGTAGTTTTTCCTTCTTAAGATTATACATGAACCTCTCTATTAGATCGTCTAGAATCTCATCTTCTCTTTGATTCATTCTAAAGATTTCTTCTTTAAGATCATGATCTTTATATTTTTCTAGGAATATATTTTTCATATCATTCCATGATCTTATTGAATTAGTCCCTAAACTCATGAACCATTTAAGAGCTCTATCCTTCAATGTTGCCAGAAACAATCTAAATTTTTGAGTTTTTAATAAGTAACCATAAGATCTACAAACAATCTCAATTTCAAAGAGAAAGGTTTCCAGATCCTCTGACCTTAGACCATGAAATTTTGGAAGAAAAGATGGAGGGATGTTCTTCATGTGCACACTTCCATCAATATCTTGAATGGGAAATCCAATAGGATCTTCCTCATTGTTATCAACGCCACCAATTTCTTCTACATTCTTCGCCATCTTCTTCTTATACCTACAAAAGTGAATGGTGATATGGCTCTTACTGCACCATGTGATCAAATGGGGGGGTGGGTTGGTGTTGGAGAATTTTTTTTTTTTGTTTCTATGATTGAATGAAAACTATAATGCAATGCAATTTTCTACTTTTGAAATTAAATATGCCAAATGAAAATATTTTTTTGTTTTTAAAAAGAAATGAATCAACTAGGGAAGAAAACAATGCATGCTTTGACACCTCCTTGGCAATGGTGCAAAAAAGTGATGAGCCTTGGTATTGCAACAAGAATGCTGCAACTCCCAAGGCTACCAAATTTAATTAGCAACCCAGGGTTTGTACAAACATAAGAGGTATCGACACTATATGTGTCATTCATTTGTTGTCATGATGTATTGGAGTGAATGTACTCAAGCCAAATCCTAAAATAATTGCAGAAAATGAAATGTTCGAAATGGAACCTTAACCTATTGCAAGAAAGACATTACAAGGAAAGAGACGGAAATTCAATGCAAAATCACACAATTTCCTAATTAACTGCCATGAAACTATGCTTTGCAATAATGTTAAACTATCATGAACGAAATGCTACTATCTAAGCATGGAAGTAAGAAGCATCACACATCACTAATGTGCAAGTAAATGGATTGAAATAAATATGTTTTTTTCTTTTTATCTTTCATGAAAAATCAACTATCTAAACTAATTTCCTTTGGTGATGTGGCAAGTGAATTAAGGATGTTGGATGTTGAATGGAAGGGTTAGGAGATGGTTGGATGGTGTGGGAGAATCTTGGGAGAATTTTGGTGACTTCCTAGAGGTTTTCGATCAATTCGGCCTCAAAACAGGCCATTTCAGGAAAACCTACAGGATGTACTAGAAACCTATAGGAATTACAGTGAAACTACAGGATACAGTCGACAAAAAAATGTAAGGTGTTGGAGGTGATGGGAGGCCTATGAAAGGCGTGTGATGGGTGGAATGCAGTGGGAGAAGGTCTAGGATCACTCAGGAGTCAATATCCAAGATAGTAGATGGCTAGATTGGGTCAATGTGCTTCGAAGATTTTTTATGAAAAATGATGAAAAACTAGTGAAGGTGATGGTGAAACAAGAGATGGCTAAGGTGGATGGAGTGGAAGGGGAATGTTTGCTATGAATTCTTAGTCTCCTCTTAAAGAACAAAAAGGACCTTTGTCAACCTATGCAAAAAAAAAAAAAAAAAACATTACTAGTCGAAAATCTAGAAATTTGAGAACTAGTGAGCTAGTAAATCTAAAAAATGCCTCACCAAATCAAGTGCAATTGCAATGGGGTGATTTTTTTTATGAAATAGAATGTTCTTTTATCTAGTTCAAGTGGAATCAATTTGATTGAACCTCATTATCATGCTCTAAAAAATAGCATAAATTTATTGTAATTTTCTAAAAAGGAGGTCCAACAATCTAGATTTGGGAATAAGAAGACAAAACTAAGAAACTCAATGATTATTATGAACTTCCAAAGATTTTCCAAGGATGAAATAATGCTTTTGATCCTGCAAAAGAACTTACATCAACCATTTAACTCAATCCTACAACAAGAAATCGTTAATACTAAATGTAGAAATAGAAAGAAATAAAAACTAGAGATGCATGTGAATAAGCAATGAAAAGAAGGAAAGGAAATGATAAAAAAGGGCTATGATGTTCTTGGGATGGAAAAGCAAAAGGAAAATCAGAGACCTATGGATGAGAACAAGATTTAGAAGCTAAACATGACACCAATCTTTATTATTTTAATCAATATAAGTACATCCCTGCGAGAAAATGCAATGGAGCTGCAAAAATACAAGCTCTTTCCACAGTAACACTAATGAAACAAATCCATCCTAGAGGCCAATTCGACTTGGTACTTATACAAAATTATTAGGAATCATTCCCCATCAATGGATGAAGCTCTCCCCACCAGAATCCCTTGATTATTGGATCTAGTCCCCAATACTAGGAATTTGCATTAAATGGCAGGGAGCACATTTGTAGATTTTCTCAATCATTCCCTAGAGGAAAATTCAACTTGCTACTTATAAAAAATGATTAAGAATAATTCACCATGAATGGAGAAAGCTTTCCCCACTGAAATCCCTTGATTAGTGGATCTATTCCCTTCATTGGTGGATTTGCTCCCTTGATTAGTGGAACACATTCCTAGATTTTCGCAATCATTGGAGTTCCACAATTTGTGTCATAATTCTATAATATCTTGTGGAATTATTATTTATTATTGATCCCCCAATAGTAGGGAACAAGTCCCTAAATTATCTCCTCCTCCAACTCTTCATAATCTGCCCAATATTCTCATAATCTTCCACAAAAATAAATAATATTAGGCACAATATTCAATTATTCATAAACCTTCCTAATGAATATGTTAAAGTTAAAAATAAATTATCTAATGCAAAAAGAGAGGTTTAATGTGTTGAAGGATGGTCATAAGCCTTAATTTATGACTAATTTGGAGGCCCATCATATACCAAAATAAAATCCATAAGCTATAATGATTTCAACCGGTCAAATTAAAACTGCTAACAAAGAGTACAAAAGACCAAATTTGAAGTGGGGTATGATGAATGTGTTAGGGAATATATTTTTTTTGCTTCCACTTGTCAGATAATTTTTTTTTTTTTTATTTTTACAGTTAAGGAGTGGTCGATGAATGTCAAGTGACAGAGCAAAAACGCTCCCAAATGTTTTCTATAACACTTTGTTTTTCCCTGTTTTAGTTATTATCTTCAAGCGGAGTTTCGAAACAATAAGAAATGAATTTTTTAAAACCGAAAGAGGTTTTTTTTGGGAACAGGATCATTTAAAAAAAGGTCTCTTTTTTTTCACAAGTATCATGGTTTGGGATATATGAAGGAACCTTTGTAGCCCATTTTTCTAGATTTAAATATTAAATGATTTATTGTTTTAGTCATTAATTTTAAGCACAATTTTCAAGAAGATGAAAATAAAATTTTCAAATATGAAAGAGTTTTTTGTTACGAATGGGATGATTTACAAAAACCTCTTTCTGTTTTGTAACTGGTGTCATGGTTTGGAATATTCAGATGGCTCGTTGAATATTTTTTTTGCTAAAGCAAGAGTTGGACCTTCTATTGACTTATGAAAGAGAATAAGTTACATAATTTACAACAGGTGATAAGATGACATCATGCCTCCATCAAAGGGAAGAATTAAAACAACCCTTAGTGCCCTTATGGAAAAAATTCCACGAACATGCAAAAGGCGGACTCAAAGAAGGGAATAGAGAATAAAACTGATAGAAAACAAGTCCGAAGAGGTTAACTCAAAACCATTGACAAGCCCTATGAACCTGGTCTGTGGATCTACCACTTCCTGAACTAATGGTAGAAGACTATATCTCTACCCGAAACAAAAATATCCAAAAGAGAAATAAAACCAAAATCCAAAAGAACTTGGAACCTCCAACTTTCCTTTGGACTCACAAAACTGCTCGGCTTTCAGAAGCCATTGATCTGCTCACTCTTGATCCAACGGTCAAAATCCATATGGTGCGGAGCAGTAGCCCAAGGAATACCTGCCTGATGAGGGAAATATTCTCTCTCCTCCCCACACCACGTGTAGACGATCGAGTGGCATCACGAGCACCAAATAAGGGTGGTAAACTGGAAGCAAATTTGACTCCTAGACCCACTAACCTGCTTGACATTTTGTAGTCGTCGATCTGCTCTCTCCTGATCAAATAGTCAATATGCATATCTCATGGAGAAAAATCCCAAGGAATACCCATGCGATGAGGGTGGTATTCTCCCTCCTCCCCCAGCTACATGTAAAATGCTGAGTGGCATCACGTGCATTCCACAAAAGCACTTTTGGGTTTGAGGGCACTCGAAAAGGGCGGTTTAGCGAAAGTTGTTTTGACTCCTGCTGCCTATTTCTCAGACCCACTAACTTGCTCGACTACCTACAACCATCAATCTGCTTCCTTATGATCGAACAAACCATGGCCATATCACGGGGATTTGTGGGCGCTCGATAAAGGTGGTAAACCAGGAGCTGTTTTGCCTCCTAATGTCTTCCTTTCGAATTCGCAATCTAGCTCAATAGCCTATCGTCGTTGATCTTTTTCTTCATAAGCAAACTGCCAATGGCGCGAGGACTTTCTCTCGCTAGGCTTCTAGTAGCTCTAGTGCCAATACAAACTATGTTGATCTCCTACGAAACCCTTAAGTTCCCATACTTTGTGTATCCTTCTAATATACTCCTAATCTTCATTGACAAACGTTGATATTCCATGGCCCTATCTGTTCCGCTGTTGCTCCCTATCTATGAGGACCCGAGAAGAACAACCTTCTTGCATTTGGCTATCTGCTACCTCCTCCCACCTACAACACATGTTATTTCATGTGAATCTGATCCCTTTATTGGCTAGCCAATTTGCAACTCTGTTGGCTTCCCTGCATACATGCAGAAACATGAGAGTTCTTAGAATTCTTAGGTGTGATTGAATTCTGTTATAGACCTTTAGAAGCCTCTAGTGGCATGAGATTTTCTCTGGTGCTGATCCGGAGCCTATCCGCTTGACTGAATTGATGAATAATTCTGAGTCAGCCTCGATGATAACATTATGCATGTCGTGCTCTATCAATATTTCCAAGCGTTTCTCCATAGCCATGAGTTCAACCATATTGTTGGTAGCGTTTCCCAGAAAAATGTGAAATATTACTTTTATGTTGCCCTCCTCATCTCTCATGACTCCACCATAACTAGCGTCTCCAGGATTACCTTTAGAGGCTCCATCTATGTTGAATTTTAAAAAGCCCTGTGAAGGGGGTTGCCAGAAAGCCTTTCCCTCAGAAGTATGCCTTATGCTAACATGTGGACTATGAGGGATATGTGTCTGTAACTCCAACCTTTCTAGAATGCACGCCGCTCTGTATCTTGTATGCTTTCGTGTGGAAAATCCCCCAAGGGTGTTGATAGTCTCCTTTAGTTGTTTAAGGATTATCGTTATGATGCTATTCACTGGTCCATTTTTGTCTCTGAAAATCCTGTTGTTGTGCTCTTTCCATACATTCCAGATCAAGAACCCTGGAATCAAAGCCCAGGCTGTGTTTATTGTCTCATTGTCCGAGAAATATATTATCCAATTTTTCAGTGTAACAATGATATTATTTTCATTCCTGTCTATCTGCTTGAAGACATTTTCAACCCATTTCCATAGTGTTCAGGTAAATGCGCAGAGATTGAGAAGATGATTTGTGGTTTCTTCCTGCTCACCGCATAGGTGACATCTTGAGGGGCTAGAAAAGCCTCTCTTTCTAAGATTCTCCCACGTTAGAATCTTGTCCTGTTGAACCAGCCACCTAAACAGTTTAATCTTCATCCAATGTGGGTTATTCCAAAGGTCTTTCCATGTATTGTAAGTGTTTGGAAAGTTAATACCTGAAACTATTCTTTTTGCTTCTTTTAGGTTCAAGTCACCCTCATTATTTCTTCCCCATCTTAATTGGTCATCTGAGGTTGAGGTCAAGATTTTCCTTTCTTCCAGAATAGCTTCCAGGGCTTTCGCTTGAGATTGCAGCGTTGTCAGCTCATTTTAATATGGAAGTTTCCAAATTATCCATTTTCCATTGTTCCTTGTATGATCCCAATAGTCACTTACCCTCTTTAATCCTTTGTTAATGGTATCAGTTTGGATTTTTTCTAAATTCTCGTTGCTGAGGTTACTTTCATGCTGCCAATTGTCCTCCCAGAACCAAGCTAGATTTACACTTTTGATCTCCTAGAAACTATGATTTTGAACTAAGGCTCTGTTCTCCCAGACCCTATTCCAAATTTGGGAACCTTTTATCTGTCCTGTCATTCTTATGAGGTTTGTTTCTTGCCAGTTCATTACATACTTTTGTTTCCAATGTTTCGCCCAGGGGTTTCGCATTTCCTTTAGCCATCTCCACCACACTTTTTCTCCCAGAACTTTGTTTAGAATTCCTGGGTCATGTAGACCCCAACCACCATGGGGTTTGGGATTGCATAACTTGTCCCAAGCCACCAGAGCCCATTTATTTTTCTCTTCCCCTTTCCCCCAGAGAAAGTCTCTTTGAATGTTTCTGATTTGTTGAATGACTCTTGTTGGTGCTAGAAGGGATGATAGCATGTATATTAGGATGGTTTGAAGGACCGCCTTAGTGAGGACAAACCTCCCTACTAGGTTCAGGGCTATGTTTGTCCACTTTCCGATCTTTTCTTTCAATTTGTTTATTACAGACTCCCAGATGTCCTTGTTCAATGGTTTGTCTGTGAGGGGAACTCCAAGATACTTCGAGGGCAGTGAATCTCTTTGAGAGCCTAAAATTTTGGGGAGGTTTCTATATATAGAAATATCAGTACTGAAAAAGAAGATCTTTGATTTTGAGAGGCTTTCCTTACTACCAGCTGCCATTGTAAACTCAGATAGAATTTGTTTGAAAGCTTTGGCTTCCTTGATTGTGGGTATGCCTTGCAGCATAGTATCATCCACAAATTGCTGGTGTGTCACAGTGTCTCCATCTCGAGTGAGTTTTAGTCCTTGTATTCTTCATTCCTCCTTGGCAGTCGTGATCGCTCTGCCTAACCCTTCCATCATGAGGATGAAGAGGAACGAGGAAAGGGGATAACCTTGTCTGAGACCTCTTGTGGGCTTGAAGGTTCTGGAAGGAGAGCCATTGAGAAGAATTGAAAAACTAGTAGTGGTGACAAGAGCCATGACCCACCTAATCCAATTATGGTTAAAGCCATATGCTTTTAGAACATCTCTTATGTAAGCCCAACATAGTTTATCATAAGCTTTCACTATGTCCAGCTGAATTATCATCGCTGCTTGCTTGTTGATTTTGAGGGAATGTACCACTTCATGAGCCTGAATTATATTATTGAGAATTTATCTCCCTTCCACATAACACATTTTCTCCTCTAACACCATAGTTGGGAGGAGGGGCTTAAGTCTGTTAGCAATGACTTTGGAAATTATTTTGTACACCACATTACATAAAGCTATGGGTCTGAACCTGTCAGGAGAGGTGGCTTTTTCCTGTTTGGGGATTAAGGCAATGAAGGATTCATTGAGTGCCCTCAAAACTGATTTAGAGTTTCTCGAGACCTCCACTACCTCCAAAATATCTTGTTTGACTATCTTCCAGCATATTTTGAAGAAGTTCACATTGAAACCATCTGGGCCTAGAGCTTTCCCATTATGCATCTCTTTGATAACTTCGTCAACCTCTTCGTCCATTATTGGTCTGTTGAGATTATAATTGTCTTCCCTAGAAACCAGTTTAGGAATATACTGAGTAAATATTCTCGTGAATTGGGATCTATTTGCTATGGTTTCCTCAACAATGATCTGAAAATGCTGGACTAGTACATCCTCCATTTTCTCATGAGTATTTTTTTCTATTCCTTGAGGATCTATGAGTTTCATAATCCTATTGTTATTTCTGTGTTCTATGGTAGATTTGTGAAAGAATTTAGTGTTTCTCTCCCCTTCCTTTATCCATTGTACTCTAGATTTTTGTCTCCAGAATATTTCCTCTTGTAGACATCTGTTTTCCGATTCATATTGAAGCGAGTTTGCTAGCTTTTTTATTTCCTCTGTAAAGCCTTCCGTGATGAGAATTTGATTTATTTCCTGTCATTTCTTTCCCACTTCTCCTTTATCTTTGAAGATGTTTCCAAAATCATTTGTATTCCATTCTTTGATTCTTCCTTTGATGTGTTTGAGCCTGAGATGTAGAAGGAACATCTTCGTGCCTTGAAAGTGAAGATCTTCTTTCCACCATTTCTCAACGTTTGTGAGGAAATCAAAGTGAGTGAGCCAGACATTGTCAAACCTGAAGGGTCTATTTCTTGGTTTGCCAATTAAGGAAGCTTCCAGTTGGATGGGCGAGTGGTCTGAACCTCCAAAAGGTAAGATGAACACTACCAGGCTGCGGCCAATGAACATAATTTCTTCTGAGATTATGATTCTATCTAATCTTGAGGCTACTTGGGTAGAACCCCCTCTTTTATTATTCCAAGTGAAAATGCCATTGCTTGTGTCCATATCCACCAGTTTCATATTAGTGAGGAAGTTCTGGAAGGCAACTGAATCTCTACCAACTATTCTGGTTCCCCCTTTTTTCCATTAGGGATCTGATCATATTAAAATCACCCCGCAGAGTCCAGGGTAATGTTGGATGTCTTTTTTTCATTTCCTCCAGAGAGGTGAGCAGCCTGAATTTATCTTCTAGCAGTTGAGGGCCATAGAAATTGGTGATCATATAACACTCCCTATCACCCACAAGTTGCATAACCAAAGAAAGGCGGTGCCTGGATGCCTCCGCATCAAGAATACCAAATTTCTGAGGATTCCATAGAGTGAGAATACCTCCAGCTGATTTAGTTGCTTTGACCTCAAGATACTCATATTTATCTAACCATTTTCTATGCTTTTCTCTGATCTTCTCTACAAAGCATTTTGTTTCCTGTATGAACACTATGTTCGGTTTTTCCTCTTTGATTCTGTTACTTAGATTTCTTTGTTTCCTTATGCTACCTAGTCCTCTAATGTTCCAGGTTGTGAGCTTCATTGGGGGGGGTTTGTGAAGGAGTAACAGGAGAGATCTTTCATCCTGCCTAAGTCAATCATGAGTTTTCCACATTGTAGTAGAAATTCTTTCTGTCTCTTTCTTACTCTTTTCTTGCCTGGGTTTTTAGTTGATTTTCCTATTGTTAATCCCATTGATGTAACCCCTCTATTTTCCTGATTGTCTTGTACTCTTTTGACTCCTAAGGCTTTATGATGTGACCTGTTAAGTAATAGTTGTTTCACTCTTTCAACTTCCTCCTGTGGTAGAGAGTTAATTCCTTTGTTGCCTCCTTTTTCTAGAAACTTTTCTAGTTCAAGGTTCTCCCTCTCAAGGATCTCTTGTAAGTCTTGGTCCTCTGTACCACTTCCACTTTAGCTCATAGCATGGTCCCTTTCTATTTCCATGGAGCTCAATGGGTCTATTGCGTGTTCATTTTGTTCCTGAATGATCTCTATGTTAGTCTCTTTTCCTTTCCCCCTTTTTTCCTTGTCCTCTAGTTTCATTTGAGTTCCCTCCACTTCTTCTGCTTCTTCTAAGATCTCAAAACTATTGGGACTCCTTGCCTTGCTTGTACTAGGGTTCTTTTGGGTCTTCTTTCCCCCTCCTTTCCCTTTTCCTCTCACTTTAATAAAACCTGTGAGGTCTTTCACTTTGTTGGTTTTCTAATGTTCCTCCCTTTTATTAAGAGGGCAGTCTCTAAATAGATGTCCATGTTCATGACATTTGTGACATCTGAATGATATGTGTTCATAGTCAACTATCTGAACCCATTCATCGTCATAGAATTCTAGGATGACTTCATCTGGGAGTGCTCCTAATAAGTCTATCTCAACACATATGCGGGCAAAGGAGGTATACCTTCCTTGGAGAGTTGCCTCTGAAATCTTTTAAAAATGACCTTATTTGTTACCTATAGCTTTTAAAGATTCTGGCATCCAATAATCTAAAGGTAATTAGTATAGTCTAATCCATATTGGGACCGTTGTGAATGTTTCTCGCTCTAGAACAAACTTCATCATCCAAGGTCACATATAGAGACCAGTAGCCGCATAGAAGTATGGTCCTCCTTCAAAAATTTTGTCCCTATTTTCCAAGTTCGTGAATACCACAGTAAATAAAGCTTTAGATCCAAGATGTATATTTAACTCTCCTTTTGGTTTCCAGGTGTATTTTATCCAAGTGTACAAAGCTTTTTTCGTCGGCCAGATTCCCATAAACTTGCATATTATCGCATAGTTTGTCATATGATCCCTGTTCTCTTGGAGAGCTGGATCATTTAGGATTACCTACGGTTTAATGTTGGACTTTGGTTTACAGGGCCCCATCTTAGCTCTATTCTCAGATCCCTAACCTCTGTCTTCTCCTTCCTCCTCCTGTCGGACTTTCTCGTGGGTACCTTCCTCTTCATGGGGTTTGCTACCTTTCATTTTCTGAGTGTCAGAAAATTTTTTGTCGTACTTCGAGGAGTTTTGAGGCTTGCTTCTATTCATCGCTCTGCCCCTGTTTGAAACCACATTACTGTAGGAGGGAGTGGAGCTCCCTCCTCGTTGCTCTTCCATGGTTACCCGGTTATTTCCTTTGCTTCCTGTGTTGAACCCTACTTTTTCCTCTCATATTTCCTTCATAATTTGAAAATTATAAATCAAATATTCAATCAACAGCTTGCTAAATCTTATTTTTCAATAATTCACTAGATTTATTTTTTTCTACTTTTACAATCTTTCACAGATTTTAAGGCAACACTTGAAGGGCAACTGACATATTCTTTGGCACCAAATTAGCTCCATATCAACAAAAAATTAGATCCAAAATTGAAGAGTTGTTTCGTTATTATGATAAGGAAACATGTAGCCCAAATAAAGAACCTAGAACAGTGCTATCATTTAGACTTCTTATCCACCAAAACAGAAATTTGGATGAAGAAAACTCTTCAAACATGCATGAGGGTGTGTCTAGTACAATATCATGTAATTTGTGGCTAATATTAATTAAAAAACAAAACAATTAGTGACATTTTACAATAATAAACATAGATTCAAAGGGGGAATGAACCCAAATTAAATTCTTCTAACTAGAAACAAGGTTACCTTGATTATATCCCTTCGTGAATGCATTTGATGCAAGAAATTCTAACATCTATATTCAACACTATTAAACCAAATGCATTGTACCTCATAATAGAATCCTCAACTTACATTGCATTCAAAATAATCAACAAAGCTCAAGGGGAAAATCCTTAATCACAACCATGGATAACAATGGAGAGAGGTACTCATTAAACATAGTTATAGCGGCATCTCTTGAAACAATTTAAACTATCAAAAGGGAACTATAAACTCAAAATGAGAACTCTAGCCAAAAACCACTAAAAAGCATGAAAAGCAATCTGAAAATGAAAAATGTTGATGTTGGAAAAACATTTTTTTGGGTTAAATTTTGAACATTTTTTTTAAATGATAGTAAAACCAATAAAAGCCAAAACTTTTTTGTGCAAAAAATACCCTAGAAGCAAAAAGTGTCAATGTTGGAATCACATCTTTTTTTTAGGTAAATTTTCAACTTTTTTTAACAATAACATTAAGGATAAAATATCATGACTCCGAAAAACCTTGAAATTTCTATGATTTTCAGACATGATATTAAAGATAAAATATCATATCTCTGAAAAAGTTTAAAATTCCAACAATTTTCAATCATGGTGTTAAAGATAAAAGACTTATAGTTGTTTTTAACCATAAGTTTTCAACACATTTCAACCATGGCATTACGGAAAATTTCTATGGCTAAGAAAACTTCAAAAAATGAACACTTGAATGAAAGAGTCATTATACCAAGAGTAATTAATTTTTAAATGATAAAAACATAATAACTTTAAAAGTTTAGCCTAAGACAACTTGACACATTGCAACAAAGATTTAAAAGTGAACCATAAAATTGACACACAATGTAAGTGAACTCGACCCACTATAGTGAAAACTTAAATAACATCGATGAAATTGACACATTGTGGGGACGAAATTGATCCATTATAAAGAAAAAATTTAAATCAACTATCAAATTGACACATAATTGAATCGGGTTAATAGTGACCTTACATGAAAAAATAAAATAAAACAAAAAAATAAATAAATATATAAATAAATAAAAAACGAAAATACAAAAAAAAAAAAACAAAATTAAACATTGAAAGAAATAAAAACAAGAAATACTAAAAGTTAAATAAATAAAATAAGAAGTAAATAAAAATATATATTAAAAGATGAAAAAATTTAAAAAACATGAAAAAAGAGAAATAGCAAAAAATAATTAAAATAGTGAGAAAAATAAAAACTAAAACAAAAAAAACAGTTTAAAAAATAATAATAATAACAAGTAAATAAAAAATATATATAAAATTGTGTGGAGACCAACAATTTTTTAATTTCATTTATTTAATTATTTTATTTAATGTTTTTTTAATTGTTTTTTACTATTTATTTTTAATTTTAATTTTTTTTTTTTTAAATGTGTTTTTTATTAATTAATTATAATATATTTTTTATTGATTTTATGTTTTTCTAGTGTTTTTTTAATTATCTTTTTAATGTTATTATTAATATTATTGGGGTTAGGTTTTACTAGTTTGGCCTACGGGTAGATCCTTTCGGGTTGATATACCTGGATTTCCGTAGATGTAGTGGTCACTCATTGTATGTGACCACCCTTAAAATTATTTTATTATTATTATTATATTATTATTATTATTATTATTGTCAAGTTGTTTGTGTTCATCTAGGCTTATCCTGTGGCTGGAGAAATCATGACCCGGAGGAATCTAACCTATCAAAATCACTCGAGGATCGCACCTAGTCTAGGCCACACCAACCCTAAACTGACAGGATTTTACCGTGTCTCCTCCCCCTAACATGGGCGCAACAACCACCATGAGGTTTGATCTTGGGTTTCTTTGTTGACGAGGCTCATCGTCAACTGCTTGTGCTAGTACGACTTGACATTATTATTATTTTAGATTAATTGTATTTTTTTAATTTAATTTTTTTAAATGATATCTTTTATTTTTTATTTTTATTATTTTGTTATTTATGTTGGAGGGAGGGGGTAAATTAGTACAACGATCTTGTTAACAATTTTTACCAAATTAAACTTTTTTTTGTCTGTTTTTGTAATCATTATTGTTTGTTTCTAACATTTCAGAAACATTAATATGATTTTTAATCATATATTGTTTCTGTAGATTGGCATTATTCCTTTGCAGCACCAAACATATGAAAATTTAAAAAATTGCAAAACAATTCTTTGGACATGATTAGATATCCTTTAGATCAACATGTACCATGTACCATCACATCTAATAGTGATGCATATTTCCTTCACCAACTTTGGAAAGTGTTTTGTCAACATTTGGAATGTGAACTTTAGTACTTTACTACATTTAATCTCAAACATGGGCAAACTAATATAATTAATCATTGATTGGTACCAGGAAGTCATACAACATATGCCAAAAACTAGCAAAAAGATAAAGCCATTCACATAATGCAACATTGTTAGTGCCAACCAATAACCCTCTTTTAGTTTCCGTTCTTCTTATCTTTACCTACGTCTTAACCATAACTCAACACCCAATAATAAACCACTTTTTTAACTCACCAAATTACTCAAATCCATTTGCAATTTAAAAAAAAAACTCAAAAAATAAAATAAACACTCAGAAAAATAAAATAAAATAAAACACTCCAAAAAAATAATAAAAAACCATATGAAGGAACTTAAATGTCATCATAGCCCATCTCGGCTACAAATTAGTGATCATGTATCATTGTAACTTCTCAAGTAAGTTCACAAACTCCATCCACTTTGTTATAAATCCCTATTCAATTTTATAAATCTACAAAAAAAAATACTTTCAAACTTAAGTTTCTTTCGAAGCTTTAGAGAAGCTACAAATAAATAATACTTTCAAACTTGAGTTTTCTTCGAAGCTATAAAAATACTTTCAAACTTAAGTTTCTTTCGAAGCTTTAGAGAAGCTACAAATAAATAATACTTTCAAACTTGAGTTTTCTTCGAAGCTATGTATTCATCAAAGTAGACCATATATTTTAGCTAAAGCTTTATGAACCCTCCTAATATGAAGAAGCGTTCCCTATCTCCCATCGAGAGTAAAATGTGTATTTTCTTTTAGCAACTCCACATGCCCATGCGTGATAACTAATTGAATTCGCTTTGGTTCTTACTGAAATCTCTAAGGCCATTTAGATGGCCAACTTGTGTGAATTAGTGTCATGATGAGATATCATATCCATGTGAAATCGTATCTCGTTAAGATTTCACATCACATGCAATCGCTTTTTGCTACGCCATTTAGATTATAAGGAGTAAACATAAATTACTTGTTAAGCTTTCACATCACATTCAATCGCTATTTGCTAAGTGAATCAAATACAAATTACTTTAAAAGCAACAAAATATAAGTGTGGGAAAAGCAACAAAAATATAAGGGTTGGAAGTAATGTTTTTATGTTATGTGTAACTGTTATTAAGAGTCACAAGGAACCAGTCTTGTTTTTAATGTGTGAATTGTAATGATGATTTTTAACTGTGATAATTTATTTCCATCAGTCTCTCTTCTATTTTTTCTAATAGTAGGTGGAGGATAGCGACATCACTCTCTCCTCTATTTTTTCTAATAGTAGGTGGAGGATAGCGACCTGCACGTTAACCATTCAAACTCGACTTCATTAACAATCACCAAGTTTATTTGTCTTCGCCAAAGATTTTGATGTGAGCTCCTCTCACCGAGGAGACGAAGTTTCCAAAGACTGTCAACAATCACGTCCAAATTGTACGGAATGTACGAGTAATGATGTTGGTGCGGTGCAGAGCATATTATTTTCTCGAGGCCGGGCAGAAGTTTGATTAATGAAAGTGCTCGGCAAATTCCCAACACAAGTGCCCATTCGATCATCATGTATCCGCGGTTCCAAGACGCGTACGGCAAGTGGGTGGTTCGTCCCATCTACGCATGGCGTCGCTGTCCAATCATAGTACCTATATGAATTATGCTTAAACCTAGAATTCCTACATCTTATTGCAAATCGGAAAACGCAGCGCATTCTATTTCGATAGCGGGACTCCGACGCAGGCTGCTCTGCATTCCGCCATCGTGATTCAGTTCAATTAATCAGAATGGGCTTTATCTTCAACAAGGTGGACAGAAGCGATCTCAGAGCTGGGGACCATGTTTACTCATGGAAGGCAGGTTACACATATGCTCACCACGGTACATTTCCTCGCATTAAGCATAACCTTTACATTCAATATAGTTACTGAGAAGGTATGAGATTCTTTTGCATTGTAATGCCTTTGTTCTGACTTGGTTCTGTGACATTTGTATGGATATGTATGGTGTGATACCCAAATTGTTTTCCGAATTTTCCTAGTTTTAATGGCAATGAGAGTTTCTATCATTTTCTTTAAGTAGGGTTTTATGAAGATCTCATAGCTATAATTGTGACCCGTTTGGATTTTTGGGTACCGGGAACCCAGGTTTTCGAAGAGGCTAGAAGGTTGCCTGTCCTAGACTGTTAAATTCTTTTTTTCCTTGAAATGTTTGGGTTATGGTTTGCTACCCAGAATGATTCGAATTAGATCCGCACAATATGAAAGAGATCCGCTTGTTGGTGTGAAGGGTTATTATGTGTAGAGTTGTAAATTTCAAGAATAGTTTATCTGGATTGTAAATTTCAAAGAATAATTTAGAATAGAGTGAGTATGGTTAATTTGTCATCTTTATCATCTTTATCTGGATTGTAAAAATAATTTAGAATAAAATGGATAGAGGTTAAGTTTTCTGAATTCACTCTTATTCATTACATTCCAAAATATGTCTATTGGAAGCTAATTAGGTTGCTATCTGTTATTAATAATTTTTTTTATGTTTTATATAAATATAAGGTTATTAGAAAAAATATTTATTTTAAAAAAATATATATATATTTTTTCTGGAATATAAAAAGAAAAAAACTGTTTTTATTGGATTGAGTTTATTTTTTTTACATAAAAAAATATGTTAATGGCCCAAGATCCATAAGCTTCTAATAGGAATGAAAGTCCCTATTTTTACATACTATTAGGAGTAATACTAGGTAGCCTAGTATTCCTTGAATAAAAGTGATAAATCAATTTGTATTTGCCAATAACTATCCTCACTGTGATTTAACAACTGAATTATAATAAATTTTTCTAAATATCAAGAATAAAAATAAATTTATTTGAAGAAGTAAAAATTAAGAGGCTTGACATTCAGGCTATCTCTTGGTTAAGGGAATCTTCTCTATGCTGTTTTTTTTTTTTATATATTGTTCCTGTAAGAGGGATTCTTTGACTGAAAAAGAAGAGGAATGCTACATGCTACTGATACTTCGTTGATGAGGTTAGAGATTAATCATAAAACATATGACCTATAGATAGACGCATAACAAAACAGCCTGGCTAAATCCAATACCTTTGGATTTATAGGCTAAAAAATGTTTCGATGTACATTGATTTTCCTCTGCCTATCGTGTATTTTGCTGTCAACTTGCATTTGCTAACTATTAAAAGTATTTTGCTGTGAACTTGCATTTGCCAACTATTAAAATTAACTGTTTGCATTTTGTTCTTAATATTTAATTGCCGCTCTGAAGACTTTTATGAGCACTGGTTATAAAGATAGGTATTGTTACAGTGTGAAAATTTGTTTTCATATTTCACTGTTTTAATGGTAAATGCACATTGCAGCACATTACACAAGTGTTTTTCCTCATTAATGTGCTCTTTCCTCGATTGTTGGATGATTTGGAAAATGAAAAATCAGTGGCTCCTATTTCAAAGTTATTGTAAATAAATTTGAAATTGCTCAATCAGTTTTCTTAAAACACACGGATATATTTCTATCTCCTGCAGGCTTAAGCTTTAATTGCTTTTGCTGTTTAATGATTTCCATCGTTTTGCAATTTCGTCCCTCATTAAGCAAATAATGCTGCTTATAAGCGGTATGACCTCCTCATGCATCGTACTGTTACACTAGATAAAAATTAGGTCGTTGGGTGGTGTTTATTGTGCTGGAATTTAATTCCAACTGCATCACATAAATGCTGAACAAAGATTTGATCTACACCAGTTATTTCAGATTGTTCGGTGCCGCAAAGTCTTCTGATATTTTTGAGCATTAAATTCAGAAATTAAATTCCCTGCAAACAACCGTCTTATTTTTGCTGAAAAGACATCACCGCCTTCTGCAATAAATACAAAGATAAAGATCAGCAGATATTTTACTTAGTTTATTGTTTAATCATATATTTATTTTTCCTATAAATGTAACGCACAACAGTCATGTTTTAAAAAGCAAGTGCAAGAAGGTGTAAGCAGAAAAAGAACAGCAGTTTTGTTTTCTGTGTGAGTGTAAGAAATTTCTGAACAGCAGTTCTGTTTTTGTACTCTGAGAGAAAAGAGTGAAGGTTAGAAGAACAGGTGTGTGTCTCTTCTGTAAATGCACAGCAGTGCTGAACGTGCGATTTTCTGAGATAGAAAATCGATTTCTAGAACTGAAGCGTTCCTCTTGTAACAGCTAAGTTCACTGTATCAGTTTTGGTTATTGCTTATGAATACAAGTTTACTGTTTTGCTAATTTTCAGTTGCTGTTACACAAAGTGTCAAAAACACTTTGATTTCACTCTGTAAGTCTATTAGTGATTTGACGCCAAATTGATTTAGTTGCTGTTACAGAGCGTCAATTTTCTTAAAGTGACTTAGCGTCAAAATCGTGTTGTCGTTACACCGAGTGGCTTGACATCAAAACTCGCGTTCCTGCAACACCACGATCAGTGTTGCTGCAACACCAAGTCCTGTTGCTGCAACACAGTTTCCAGTAAGCAGTTTTATGTTTTTCTGTGTTAACAGAAACAAAGTATTATTCCGCGTTGCTGCAACACCAGAATCCTGTTGCTGCAACACCAAGTCTAGAAAACGAAATTATTAGTTTTCTGAGCAGAAACAGAGCATTTTTGTGTTCTCTGTTTGTTAAGGAATTTAGCAGAAAATTCCACCATTGTATCGGAGCGTTGTTCTCTGGTCTTTTGTGTTTGAAATCACCATAAAATTCCAACATGGTATCAGAGCTAGTCTAGGCACTCAGTGAGTCAAAAACAGAGATTGTTTTTCACTGTAGGAGCTGTAAGAAGTTCAGAGAGCAGATTTTTCCAGCAGAGAAAGTTTTTGCTTGTTTTTTAATTTTCAGTATCTCTTCTTTACCTATACAGAGTTAACATGGCAGATGCTGGAACAGGTTTGACAAATTCCCAACTGCCACAGTTCAATGGGAAAAATCACAGTGATTGTTCCATAAAAATGAAAGCATTGTTTGCTTCTCAAGGAATATGGGAGCTGGTTGAAACTGGCTATGCTGAACCTGCAGATACAACAACACTAGCTGCTTTGACAGTAGCAGAAAGAGACCAGTTGAAGAGTGACAAGAAGAAGGATTCCAAAGCCCTCTTCTTCCTCTTCCAATTAGTACATGAAAGTGTCTTTCCACGGATTGCAGCAGCAACAAAATCCAAAGAGGCATGGGATATTCTCAAAACTGCCTATCAAGGCATGGAGAAGGTGAAGACTGCAAAGTTGCAGATGTTGAGGAGAGACTTTGAAACAATCAGCATGAAAGAATCTAATACAATAGATTCATTCTTCACTCAGGTTATTGGGCTGATAACCCAAATAAGATCTCATGGTGAAATTCTTGAATAAAGAAGGATCGTAGAGAAGATCTTGAGATGTTTACCTCAAGGTTTGAAGCTGTTGTGGTAGCAATAGAAGAAACGAAAGATCTCTCATAGTTGACAGTAGATGAACTGAGTGCTTCTCTTATGTCTCATGAACACAGACTGAGTAGAGGAACAGATTCCTCTTTTGAGCAAGCATTCAAGACTCAGATGTCTTTCAGCCAAAGAAAAGGTTGAGGCAGAGCAAATAACAGAGGTCGTGGAAGAAGCCAAAACAGAGGCAGATATTATCCTGCAAGCACAAGCGGAAGGAGCTGCAATCAGAACCAAGATGAAGGTTCAAGCAAACAACAAGCTCATGGACAAAGGTATGACAAATCCCAAGTCCAATGTCATTATTGTAAGAAATATGGGCACTATGCCAATGAATATAGGAAAAAACAAAATGACATGAATAGTAGGCAGAATGTTAATTTTGCAAATGAAGAAAATAAGAATTTAAAGAATGTGCTGTTAACATGTAACATAACACAAGATAAACAAGATGTTTGGTTCTTAGACTCAGGGTGTAGTAATCACATGACTGGAAATATTGCAATGTTTGCCAATCTAGATGAAAATGTGAAATCTGAGGTAACAACATGGACTGATAGTAAGATAACTCTCAAGGGTAAAGGCAACGTTAGTATCCGAGCAAGAAATGGAGAACAGATGATTGTGCCAGATGTATACTATGTACCTGGTCTGAAATGTAATCTTTTGAGCATTGGGCAACTCATTGATAAAGGTTACAACGTGTTCTTCAAAGATGATATGTGTACAATCAGAGATATACCTCCAAGTAAGAAGATCATTGCACAGGTGCAGATGACCAACAATAGAATGTTTCCTCTCAAACTCAGGGAAGATTTGAAGGAAGGAAGAACTATTGCAGCCGTAACACAAGAAGTCTTTCAGGAACAAGTGAAAGATGAGAATTGGTTGTGACACTTGAGATTTGGACATCTCAATTTTGGAGGCCTGAATTTGTTGCACAGAAAGAGAATGGTAAAAGGATTGTTATTGATTGAGAAACCGGACAACCTTTATGAAGGCTGCATCTTGGGCAAGCAACACAAAGAAAGTTTTTCAGCAGGAAAGTGTATAAGGGCAAAAGCACCCTTGGAAATTGTCCACTCTGATGTGTGTGGACCGATGCAAGTACCATCACTTGGCGGAAACAAATATGTTTTAATTTTCATTGATGATTACACCAGAAAGACATGGCTGTATATGCTGAAATAGAAGAGTGAAGTGTTTGAGAAATTCCGCCACTTCAAAACTCTTGTTGAGAAACAGTGTGGGCACTACATCAAAGTGCTCAGAATAGATAGAGGAGGAGAATACATCTCCCAAGACTTTCTGCGGTTTTGCAGAGAGAATGGCATACAAAAGCAGTTCACAGCAAGGTATACACCTCAGCAAAATGGTGTTGCTGAAAG